>JAHPZR010002034.1:50000-57500 GCA_019787425.1 Platygyra sinensis
AAAAAAGCAAGAGAAATTGAACCGGGCTATCCAAGCCATTCGTAAGCCGATCCCCTTTTCTGAATTACACCCTCGGCATTGTTGTCAGTAAAAGGCAGCATTTAACATATTACAACCTGGTATCTACCTGGATCGCTAAACGGCACAAGAATATAGGTGAAGGATGCTCCTTTCTTTTCCAAAGTTTTCCGAACAAAGTCGATAGACATTTGCTTTACATCATTGATTTCACCTAAAAGGAAAACAGACAGATATTAAGAAATGTCGGCGGCAATGGGTTGTGGGATCTTTTCGAGATCAGTTTTGTTCCCGCATAGATGAGGGGGATCAATTATCTGCCGAAGCCGACGGCTGAGGAAAATATCGTGAACTACGGGACACTGGCACATCACGATATTTTAATTGCGATAACCGACTTTGATATTTGTTTTGTTATTCGATCACCACCTTAACTCAGCAAAGTGATCTGTCATTTTTCACGCAAGAGCGTGGTTGCAATTACGCATAAGTAGAACCTTATTTGCAGCAAAATACTTTTAGACGGTATCAGACATGAGCAGGTTATTATTTGTAGGCAGTTATTTGCAGCTCGCGTGATGAGCTATCGGCCAATGAAAAGGAAGAAAAGAAGGCAACGAATGCCTTGCATACGACAGCTGCGCCCGCGGTACGAGCGGCAGTCAAAACTTAGCTGTCCTTTTGAAACGACACGATAGAGGTTATTTTCTGTACAGCCGAACACAACTTAAAGGGGCTCAGTCACGGCATCTTGAGTTATTTTGAACATCGAAAAACAACCCGTTAAATTGAAGGGAACCTAAAAATTACACTTTATAAAGATAGAAAAACATCAAAAAGATAATAATAAACCATAAAGGAACAAGGATGATTAAGGATGGAGAAGATTGACACGGATTGCAAACAACGAATTTGAAAAGTTTAGCTAAGCTTTTCAAACGTGACTGAGCCCCTTTAAGTCAATGCTAACGTTGCTTCGGGCCTCCTCTAATAATTGACTTGAAAATTCTTAGTATAATTTGATAAGGAATTACACTTTTTTTCAGATTAAGAGAACTATTACCCTGCTAGGCGACACTTGACGAACTATTAAGAGCAAGTTGCCTGACGTTGGCGACAAATTAGAAGCTTTGAGGTTCAAAATGCTTCATGTTTTTCATTTTTTGCAATCTCACATTGGTTTTGGAATTATACATTCCTTTTCGGGAATATTTCATGCCGTTTCCAGTGAGAAACGTTGCCCGACTTCAATGATTTTCTACTTCACTTAAATTGAATGCAGGACAGTAGTTTTTCCCGCCTACTGAATCTTGACTGGTCAAGTCAAATTTTAGGCGCGTCAGCTCTATGCAAGGTGATAATAACTCATATTTTATGGTTATCAGCCAACTTTTATGCTTGAGTTAACTGTTGTTGTTTTTTTATCTGTTTTATTTAGTCAAGGTGTTAGTTTTGTGTATGTATTATTAAAAAAAAAACAATTTAGACAAACGATGTCCAATCATTGCTCGCATATTGGCACACATTTCCATCTTATAATACAAAGTCAACTCATGCCTGGCTACTAAAGGACAAGTAGAGCTAAGGTCGTCTTCTCGCTGGGATCACTTGTATTCAAAGTGAGATAAAGTTTTCTAAGAAACAAATGCGTTATTCCACTTGCTTGAACAGGTAAACAATTTATTTTAGCTGTGGTGAAACTAGACATCCGAAAGGTGTCATGAAAACGTTAACTGCATGATTAAGACTCACCACTCATGCTTCCAGATACATCTATCACCAAAGCCATGGTGTTCTCAGACTTCAGGTTCAGAAATTTGGCGAATGTGTCGTCGCCAACTTCTGAACGAACATCATTTAGAAAGATACTGGTAGCTTCGAGGGCCATGTCAGCAGCAATTTTATGGAGGCTACAGAAGAGAAAAGTTGATTAATATGGTAGTAAATCGCTATCCTTTTTGTCTAATTAACTTCGAAATTGGCCTGGACGCAACCTATATGTTCGGTAGCGCCCCAAAGTTTTCGAAGTCAATGTCATCTTACGTACGTACTTAGTTAACCAAATTTTACATCTTATCTTTGGTATATTTCTTGGCGAGTTTATAACGCCGTTTTCAGCAGCCCCAATATTAAATTTTTGAACCTCGCATCTCACCTCCGCTTCGTCCACACGTTCTGCTATTCCGAATTCTCTCTCCTTCGTATATTACATGTACAACCCTCTGCCTTTGCAAAGTCTCGCCTCCCACAGCTTAGTTTCGTTAATAATGGTAATAGGACTCAGTGGAGTCAAATTCGGTCTGTAATCATAGGAGTGATCAAGAAAATCGGACGGCCGCGAAGCGGGAGTCCTATTTGTTAGTCGGGAGTATGATAAGACTGAATTAAACGACACGACGTCCTGTTACCAATTCATATTAGCAATTACAATTTCCCACAAAGGTAAGTTTCATTTAAAGAAGAGCTTGTAATAGTTATTTTTAAATATCATAATAAAAAATGTGGAGAATATAGCATGCAAACTGTTAACTTCTTTTGAAAACAGTCCACAGGAGACTCCCAATTTTACAAAGTCAGTCTCTTGAATTGGCCATTATAGTGATTGTAATCAATTTTGTGATTGGTGGATTTAGTGGAGAGGACCTAAACTGATTCGCCCATGTAACTGTCCGATTACAGGTATCTGATTACAGCCAACTGTCCGATTACTCTGTCCAATAACAACTTTGCAGATTAATTAAAGCAAAATGCAGCAGTTTATGCAGCAATCCCATTTTTGGAAATTATAATAGTCATGATTAACCAGATGTCGACTGTCGGTTAAAATTTTCGACCTTTGTCGGTTGACAGTAAGTCTCAGTTAATAATTAAAAATGCAAGTTAATAATTCACATTTGTTATGTAATTTGCGCAGTTTTAAGACTCTAAATTCTGGACGAGGTGTAAAACTTGTAATAATTGGTTATTTGATTACACTTAAACCTCTCTAACTCTTTTTTAGCAACGTGATCGTCTACTCCACTTTATTTGAACATCTAGTATACTGATAAAATTACCAAAGCTTTTATTCTAGATTCTAGATTACAGGGCATCGAAGTAAATCAAGAGAGGTAAATTAAACAACTCTGGCCCTTGGGAGACAAAATTTTGTTAGCTATGGAAGTTTTTGTTTCCCAAGACGTCCACAAACGCTTATTACAGTTATTCAACGGCTCTCGTCGCTTTACTATGGGGTTTCGTAAGGTTTTTGCTAGAAATTTCGCTGCTATACGTATTAATCTGCACCGTTTAATGGATGTCGAGACGCACAAATGCACGAACAGCTCTGCCGGATCGTTTAACACACGCTCTGTTGACAAGCTCTGAATGTTCTTGAAAATCTGATTCTTCGTCATCCGAATCTGTCTCATACTCTTCAATTTGTTCTTCTCTGTAATCTTCGAACACCTCAGTAACACCCCCTTGGTCCACAAGTTGTATGCTAACAACGTGTTGTGGTATTGCAATCGCTGATGATACATTGTTTCAGGGAATCGAAATCTCTCTTTAGACTCGTTGACAGTGCGATGAACGGCGTATTCAGCTGGCAGCAAGGCCCCAGCCTTATTTTTAGTGGTATCGCTCCTAACTGTCCGCTGGCGTACAGGTCTATATTCTCTAGCCACTCTTTGATCTGTCCTTCCATACCTGGTGTTATGTCCTCACTTGGCAAAGGGGTCATTGTAGCTATAGCAGAAAGAGGCGTGGCAGACTGAGGAACTGACATAGTACGAATTTTGCCTCCACTACTCAACCGGTACACACAACACAACAATGTTCATATATGGGCGCGTGGACCAACCAAGCCACCGTGCCGTTTATTTAACATATATGCAGATATGTACAAATATCAAGTATTATATATAAACGAAAAAGCAGAAGCACCAAAGCCGGACGCGAAAACCCCAAAAAATCAGCAGATGGAAAAAACACGGGGAACGTGTACCCCCGACCAAGGCAGTGGTGCAACCCTTGGGGTTTTAGGGTATGCTAGTGCCTAAACTATAAACATCAATAAACACACAAGTAAAAAAGAAAAGCAACCTATCACGGTGAAGGCTGACCGCAGAATGCCTCACCTTCCTAACGACCGCGAATTACAAGAGTTTAATCCCATAACTCAATGCGCACTAACACCCTCCCCAGACCTCTGATACGTGCCGGCAAAATAGTATTTTATGATAATGCGGTGCATATAGCAATCACAAATTAAATTTTGTCGTGCGCGTAGTACTTTGCTGCCCATCTAGAGCAAGCGCGTTCATCAACACCACAGGTTTTCCGGACCAGTTTGTGGCCTCTTGGATAATGTGTACTAAAATATTAAATATATTTAGCGTCTGTTTTTAGTTCTCTCGTTAGCAGGCTTTTAAAAAACATGCACAATTCGCATCAGCAAATGCTCGTCAAGATAGCTTGCACATAGAGGGAAATCTTTTTTGTGTAGCTTCACTCGGAGAGAGAATTGAACGATTGCTTTTCAGAAACGAATAATTTTAAACGCATGTATTCATAAACGCGGTCTTTAAATAATATGTTAAACTACGGCATTGTTCAGAGAAAAAAAGCTTATAAACTGTTTTGCTCTACTTCTCTTCGTTAAAGATGTTCCTTCTCAATTTTTGCTTTCCTGAGAAATGGACAGTGTTCTACAAACATTCCGTTCAACAAAACAGTTTAAAAGAACTACAGTGATACATTCAATAAACTCCGCTGCACACTAAAACTAATGGAGCATTCGACGCTTACCGCAGGCGATTTCGCCATATTGATGCGCCTGCTTCTTTAGTCCTAAAAACTCCGTAAGATGTCTTTTTAGCTCAGACACTCCTTTATGAGCTTCCTTGTCCACCGGTGCCTGGCTTCGATGGCGTTCGATGGCGACCTCTGCACCTCTTCGGAAAAAACTCACGATGACTTAAACAATCCCGCTCATGGCCCGACCGCATGGACAAACGACGCGCAGAGAAAATGCAACAGCAGGGCGTCTCGTCGGCTCGATTAAGCCCCGGTCAAACAGCCCATGATCATTCGATGATAGTTGATGAAAGTCCATGATAGTTGAAGTGCGCGCTTCCGTTTGACCACCAACTATCATACACTATCATCGACTATCATCAACTATCATTCATTTCGAGCTTGTTCAAATTCTTCATGATAGTCGATGATAGTTTTTCTCGTTTGACCACGCGTATGATAGTTCAGGATAGTTTTTCGGTCAGCTAGTTTGGTAGTCACAGGCCTGATAGCGGTCAACATTTCCTCAAATGTTTGACAGTTCATGCGGAACATTTCGTTGTAAGCGGCAGTGTCCTCCACTCGCAATTCTTCCACCAGTTTCAATCACATTCCGCTCTGGTTTCTCCTTTTGACCCATTCCCTTGTCCGTCCTCTCTTCTACGAACTCTCTCCTGATTCATCTTCCGTACATTCCCCTAACAAATCGATTACCAGAAAACAAGCTGCCGCCCTCCTTCGTCGCGAAAAATTCATACTTTTACAAGTTTGTCTTACGGGATGCCATTTAGTGTTCACATTTCTACGAAAAGAAGAGCTTGGACCTCGCTGCTCTCGTAACTTTGCTCGTGCGACGGCCGGTGAACTATCGTCAACTACCATGTGAATGGTAGTTGGTGATAGTTGATGATAGTTAGGAGAGAATCAACTATCATCGACTATCATGCGCCGTTTGACCAGGGCTTAAATTATCTACGAGTGTTCAACTCGGTATTTCTCTAGGGAGCGCACGAGCCGCGCGCTCTTCTGGAAATGAGCCCCTGCAGCTCCCCAAAAAGAAGGATCCCGGGGCTTGAGTAATTTGAAGACAGAAACATATCAAACTTTTGGTTAGGATTTTGGCTGGACAATAAGGATTTAATGCGGTTACGTCTGGTGAAATAGAGCCCAGCAAAAGATCTGGACATTTCCTGACCTAATAATAAATTCAAAATTCTGTGTTTTCGGAATACAAACACCCCTATGACGTCAGACCATGTCGGTTGTCGGTTAGATTTTTTTTGTCGTTAGTCGGTAATTTTTTCCTCGTTTTGTCGGTAGTCGGTACTATTTTTCGCTCTTTGTCGCTAGTCGGTTAGCCCCATTCAGACCCTCTTAAGGTGGTAAATAATTCTTATTCTTGGGTTGCAATGTCACGCAATTAACAAAATAATTCGAAAACCATTCAGTGAATAAACTCAAGAAATTACAATGTTATAGCAGATAAATAAATAAGGCATTTATCCAGATTTTAGGTCTATACGCATTCCCGATCTTTAAATACTTGTCGAAATTTTTTGCACAAATTTACATAGGGCAGAAAGGAGCCGCCATGTTGGTGTACCTCCAAGGGACACCAACATGGCAGCCGGGAAATCGTGTAAACATCTAGAACTTACTTTGGCTATCTAGGCCACTGATTATCTCAACTGATCAAGCAAACATTTAAATAAGCACTTTCCCTAATACTTTAACGTCAAAAAAGGTTAAAAATCCCGAGATAAGTATATATTTTTCGACAAACACGTTCATAGCTTTATGTCACGCACCGCCATCATACTCTAAAATTTTAAATGTACCTGTTTTTAGACGAAGCGTGTTCTTGAGCTGAGAAGTTGTTCAGAGATATAAGTTTACCCCCTTCCATGCCTGATAAAGATAATAACTCTGGTGGCTCTTTAGTTTCGATTTTAGAAAAGGATGACGTCACACGCAACGCAAGAATTAGCCGAGTGCGAGGACTGATATTCTCCCAGAACGGTCCTGAGCAACACGACTGAAAACGCAAACTTTAGGCGCGCAATTTGATTGAGAGCATGTCCTCTCCTCCACGTTTCCTCTCCTGTCCATGACTCCCTGCGCCCCTCCTCACTAGTTAATATTAGGGACCTTACGCATACACGACGGCGACGGCGAGGACGACGCCTAGTAAAAAATGTGTTTTTATTTTACTTTGAAATTTCGCATTTATTGAGATCTATTCAGTGTGTTTGTTGGTATTAAAACATGCCTCAGCTGAATATGTTACGAATGCGTTCAGTTCCAAAGAGAAATACGAAAAATTAGCCGTTGTGGTTCACGTTCTCCAAACAACGCTGAATTTGGTCATCTCACGTTGTCGTTTTGCAGGAGACGGCAAAGAAATGTACAAAGAGTTATAACGCACGTGCATAGCTATTGTTCTGCTCATTAAACCTTTTGTTTGGTGACGTTCTCGTCGCCGTTGCCGTCGTGTTTTGCGTAAGGTCCCTAATATTATATATTTTTTTATTATCGCGCGGGCGACTGGGACGAGGCAAGACTGGCTTATTCTCACGAAAACAGAAGGGAAACAGGAGTTGAAAGCAAGGAATAGAAACGTAAGCCATTAAACTTGCCATTATCGCGCGGGATTATTCGGGACAGTCCCCGGTCCAACACTGACAGAATATTAGACCGATAATGAAA
>JAHPZR010002035.1:0-60000 GCA_019787425.1 Platygyra sinensis
GGCATCTCATCTAGGGGAAGTAGCCATGCTTTTAGTCTTTTTTTTCGCCGGGAAGCAGTAGTTTAATAAGCTAATGACGAGCCCCATAACTCTCTAGCAGGGCTTTGGCCATAATTATCTAACTGACGTCAGTTAACTTTATCTTTCTTTAATAGCGGCTAACTTGATTTCTTTTCTGACGGAAACCAAATAAAGCCCTGGCTGTCACGTTCCACCGCCGATGGAACTGCATTATTGCCAATAGCCGGACACGACACGAATCGAATCTACATGTCCGCCATGCTGCTTTAATAATCAACTTCCCGACATACATTGCACGCTTAAGTATATTATGTATGATTCGCTGAAATGTACCTTACAAACACTTCATCACTTCTTTTTCAGTATAATCACTGATTTTAGAGAAATGTCAACACAATGGAAAGTCAACTAAAACTCCCAAAACGGCTGCCCGCAAAAATGATTAATTCTCCTATTTTGAACCGCAACAGTCAATGATGACATTAAGTCATAACAAAGTTTCTAATGCACTCTCGTCAAACAGAGTCCTTAATGACACTCGGGTCATAACAAAATCTTTAAATCTTGCCGGCATTTTCCTGATCCTTGTTGGTCTCGTGATCACTGGGCTGCTCGGTATTTCTCGTTCTGCTTCCGGTTTCACAGGATCAGTAACAGGCAATGCAGATGTTTCCTCAGGATTCTGTGATGTCTCTTCGTACTTTTTTACATGGGTTGTGTTTCGCGTACGTTGAACGCCTTCTGGTGATTCTACGACAACACTGTTTCCAGTTTTGGTTACGACATCATCAGGCTCAGGAGCAAATGGTGTAGACAACGTGTTTTTGCGCTCTTATTTTACTAACACTTGGTCACCTGGAGCTAGATCAGACTCCTGGGCATTCCTCTTATTGTCTGCATACCGTTTAGCTTTGGCCTTCATTTCACCATCTTTGTCTCGCATCTCACTCTGTGTTTTCCCCTTTCAGTTCAGGTAATTTAGTACGCATCTTTCTGCCAAACAAGAGTTGTGCTGGACTCACACCTGTGGTGGTATGAGGGGTTGACCTATATGCTACCAAATACTTGCGAATTTCTTTCTTCCATTCTTTTCCCTCAGCTTGAGCTATTTTCATCCTCTTGAGGAGGGACTTGCTTTGTCTTTCCACCTCGCCGGTCGCTTGTGGCCACAATGGTGTAGTCTTTCTGTGCTCTATACCGTTATCCTCCAAATACCGCTCAAACACTTCTGATCTAAATCGTGGACCATTGTCGCTTCGAAGTGATTGAGGTAGTCCGTGTGCGGTGAAGACTTTCTCCAAGCACTCTATGACCTCTGATGTTGTTAAACGCATGATTTCCACTTCATAGTATCTGCTGAAGTAATCAACGATGACTAAGACAGATTCTCCTGATGGTAATGGGCCTAACAGGTCGATGGCCAAATCTTGCCACGGGCCACTTGGTAATGGCGTTGACTTGATTGGCTCAGGTTTTGCAAAACTTCTCGGCTTCCCTGTCAATGCCAGGCCACCAGACCTTTGATCGCAACCTCTGCTTCAACAGACAATTCCTGGGTGTCCTTCATGGGCAAGGCTCAGTACTCGAGGTCTCAACTTGCTTGGTATGACAATCCTGGTACCTCGAAGAATTAACTTGCCAATGACACACAGTTCGCTGCATACTGGTATGTACTGCTTGTGCCGATCACCTTTCCATTTTCCGTCTTTAATGTGCTGATGCAGTTCCACGAACTCTCTGTCTTCTGATGAGGCTTGTTCAATTTCACTTGTTGTCATCGCTTGAGGAGTGGCAGTTACTGCACCAAATCGGACAAATTCATCTGACACCGTGTGCGCTGATGAAGATTCTGCTTGCCCATTTGCATGCAGTAAGCGTGACAACGGATCAGCAATGTTCTGCTCTCCAGGTAGGTATTTGACTTGAAACTTGTATGGCTGTAATCGCAAGATCCATCGTTCGATTCGTGCACACGGCTTCGATCTGCTTGAGTAGATTGTTTCCAACGGCTTGTGATCAGTGTACAATTCAAATTCAATACCGTACAGGTGCACATGGAATCGCTTACATGCCCATACAACAGCCAAGGCTTCTTTTTCTGTTTGCGAATAACGCCTTTCCACCGCGCTTAGACTCTTGCTTGCGTAGCTCATTACTCTTTTCCTGCCTTGCTTCTCTTGGATGAGGATTGCGCTGAGGCCTACCGGGCTTGCGTCTGCTATGATTAGTGTCTTGGCATCTTTATCAAAGTAACCATGAGTTTCTGCACTTGATAGCCTCCTCTTGAACTCATTGAATGCTTTCTTCTGCTCTTCTCCAAACTCGAAATGAACACCCTTTTTGGTTAATCTTCGCAATGGCTCCGCAACTGTAGCGAAGTCCCGGATGAAACGAGCATTGTAGTTTGCCAGTCCCAGAAAGCTTCTGACTTCTGATCCACTCTGCGGTTCTCTTGCATCAACAATCGCCTTTACCTTGTCTTCTGCAGGACCAATACCATTGTCACTCAACACTAGTCCCTTGAAGACCATCTGGGTCACGTGGAACTTGCACTTCGCTGCATTCAACGTGAGATTCTTCTTTTTCGGCCTCTCCAAAACTCGCTGCAATCTTCTGTCATGTTCTTCAGTGTTCTTCCCATGAACAATGATATCATCTGAGATGTTGGCAACACCTTCACAACCTTGTAATGATTGCTGAATAACATGCTGGTACACTTAGGGAGCTGAGCTTATCCCAAACATAAGCCGCTTGTACTGGTAGAGACCACAGTGTGTAGTGAACGTCGTGATACCTCTGTAATCTGGATGGAGTTCTAATTGGTGATAACTCCATTTTAAATCCAGTTTACTGAACACGGTGCTTTGGTTGAGGCTTTGGAGCACTTCATCTACTGTGGGTATAGGATAACTTTCTCTGACAATGGCTTCATTAGCTCTTCACATGTCCACACAAAGGTGTATTTCATCATTCTGCTTTGGGACTACTACAACTAGACTTAACCACGGGGTCGGACCCTCTACTGGTTCAATTATGTCCATTGCTACTAGTTCTTCAATCTTCTCCTTAACCTTGTCGCGAAGACTAAATGGGGTGCGCCTGACTGGTTGCGCCACTGGGGGTACATCCGGATTCACATGCAACTTAACTTGGTAATCTTTTAACTTTCCCACGCCTTCAAAGTTCTCTTTGTAATCTGACATGATCGTCTCATTAGATGTCACGGTGCAGATCCAGATTCCTAATTTCAACGCACCTAGCTGTATGGCAGTTTCTCTTCCAAACAGTGCCGCTCCTTCACCATTAATAACGACAAATTCGGCTTAGGTTTCTTTCCCCTCTACTCTTACTAGTGCTGAGAATGTTCCTTGAACGTTCAGCGGCTGATTACTGCCATATGCAGAAAGCTTCTTATCACTCTTTCTGGACACAAACTTGATCTAGGCTTGCTTCAACTTTGACCACAGATTTTTGTCAATCACATTGGTGCTCTCACCCGAATCAATCAACATCTCAACTACAACTCCGCCCACAGTCACATCTTTTTTCTCAGGTGATGTAACAGAATTCACAGTAAATGCATATTCATCTTCATCTCTTTCACTTCCCACGTACCTGACTGACTTCTTTTTCTTTCCTCTGGGCTTCTCTTCCCGTCTAGGTTTGGGAAGTTTGGCTGTTTTCGTTTTGCACTGCGAACCAAAATGATCAGCTCCGCACTTATGGCAAGTTTTTCCTTTCGCGGGGCATTCAGAGTCTCGTCCAAGATGTCCCACTTTTCCACATCTGTAGCATGTTCGCTTGTCAGGCTCCTTCCCTTTGTCTTCTTGCTTGTCACGGACTGAATTCACATCCTTTTTGCCTTCCATATTTTCCAGCTGTGATTGAACTCGCTCGTGATTTGCTGCTGTCGAGAGTAACAACTCTAGGGTTAATTTCTTACCTTTTTCCAGTAATTTCTTCCTTAAGGTGGCTGAACACAGTTTTTGATACCTCTGGGTCATTTACATTTTTCTCTAAAACCCTTGATCCTTTGGTCACCAAAAATGGCAGCAAGCAAGTTAACAACACAAACTTCAACTTTTTGATAATTAAGCTGACGTATGTACCGTTGCCATGGCAACATGATCAAATATAAACAGGTGTTTAAAATCGGTTTTGTTTATTTGCAGAAAATCTAGTCATTAGATTTTCTTTATAATTTGCATGCAACAAGCTTGTAACGATACTCGCAACTTAGCGCTATTTTAATAATAATTTAACAAACAGATATTTAATTATCCCTCTTTGAAGGTTCACTGGCATATCTTGAATTTCCTTTGTTAAAGTTAATTTTTTTTTCAATCCTCCAGTTACTTAATTCCTAAAGTATTTTCGTGCCAAATTTCGTGAAATTCTAATGAGTGGTTCTCGAGAAATAAGCGCCTCCGAGAAGTCAATTTTTCACTCAATCGCACTTTTTTCGACTTACTACGCATGCGCTGCATTTAACTGGGTTCTTTTAGCAACAAAGAAATAGCAGAGCTGAGTTCTTTGCATCGTTACCTTTCTAACATACCTTTGTAATAACAGAGTAAAACCATCAATTCAATACATTGTGTTCATTTGTGAAGAAAAATAGTACAGATAGCGCAGACATTGAGCAAATAAAATGATCGCTCTATTTATGCCATGTTTGTTTTTATGCAATACTTGTCCGCGCGCTGAATCACGTTAGCAAGAGCGCGCGCCAAAACTGTGTTCGGCCACCTTAATTCATGTGATTTACATCGCTGCACAACTTGATCACGAATCTGGTTTTCAGCTTGGTCGCCGTAATCACAGTCCTTGACCACTTGCCTCAATCGTGTAACGAACTGAGCCCCTGTTTCACCGTCCTGTTGTTCCATGCTGCGGAACAGGTGATTTAGGTATGTCGAATTTACCTTTGGAATGAAATAATCGTTCAAAGCCTTCACCGCTTTTTCGTAATCTTTTGCCTCGCCTGTGTCAGCCAACGTTTCGAAAATTTCCTGAACAGCTTCGCCGGCCGAGTAAAGCTCTCCTCTGAATTTTATTATCCGCTGCGATGAGCAGGCCTTTGCTGTCGGCATAAACCGAGAAACCTTTCAACCAACGCTGCCATCGCCTTCCCACGCCTGAGGGCTCACCATGTAGATCGAAGGGTTTTACACTCGTTAAATCGTCTATCTTTATTGACGCCATGGTCTGGGCAGTTGCAACTTCAATCCTCGTTGCCAGATGTCACGTTCCACCGCCGATGGAACTGGATTATTGGCAATAGCCGGACACAACACGAATCGAATCTACATGTCCGCTATGCTGTTAATAATCAACTTCCCGACATACATTGCACGCTTAAGTATATTATGTATGATTCACTGAAATGTACCTTACAAACACTACACTGGCCAATCTGTCAAAGTGTTTGAATCGATCCCCTCATGTAACATAGTTGGGCCACTGTGAACCACTGCGTTTTCTTTTCTTTTTTCCTGTTGTTTTTTCTTCTTTTGAGCGTTCAGTTTAACGTTACCGTTTTATTCAGTAAATGCTACACTTGGCTGAAGAAACAAAAGTTTTCGATTTTCTTCCGATCGTTAAATTCGGCGCAAGTAATTTTTCTGGCTACCAAATTTAGGGCGCGTTCGTTTGGGATATTCCGGAATAAGAATATATTGCGGCTATTCTGCTCCTGGCAGCAGAATAGCCGGAATGGAAATCCAGGTATTCCGGAATGAGAATAGCTCCCAGACAAACGCTTACTCACATTATTCCAATTATTCTTATTCCGGATTGATCCCAAACGAGCGTGCCCTTAATTTCATCGAACGGATTTTGAAGGTCAGTTTGAAGTTTTAAGATATGAATGAAATTTTGGGTTTTCCGTTGTCTTGTCCCTCGGGAAACCAGGCTCTTCTTTTTAATAGTACCCCTATAAACTCGAAGGGCTGGACGACTGCTTATTTCGAGCAAGTCAAAAGTTTAGGGATAACACATCTTGGCCCGGTGAAAGCCGGCATAATTTACTGCGCTGAAAAAAAATCACAACTCCTCTCAAACTAATGAAGGTAAGGAAAACTGAGTTCATTTGACCTCTGTACCAAACTTGCAAAGTACACCTTTATGTTTACGAATCTCGTGACTTATGAAATGCCACGCTGTCACGACAATTTCATTTACCTCGCTTGCAGCTTTCTTTTGTATTCTGGTAATTCAAGAACATGCTTAATTGATAGAAATAAGAAAGAGGAAACTCTCCATGACCTCACTTGCCATGCTACAGTGCATCAGCACATGAAGACCGCGGATGTTTGCCATAATGCTTTGCCAATGCAAAGATTCCTGAAATTTCGATCGGTTTCTTCCGACCAGAATATTCGGGATCACCTCTGGAGTTGGTCCAGTCATTTCGGTCAACCAAAATTTGCTGACTGTGCCATTTTTGATAAACCCGTTCATCATTGCCATACTTCTCCTCACCTATGAAGGGAATTCGGAAAAGGAATAAAAACTGGTAAGAGCCCGATCACTCTTGGCTAGGCCTGGTTCTCATATGCCGCCAACCTACCTGCGATTCAGTCGCCGCATAGCGTCGCAGGTTTTCGCAGATGATGTTCACATAAAATACTTTCATCGCCGCCTTGAATGCGAAGTGGAACTCAGCTCATTTTTCGCAGGCAAGCCGGCAGTCACTGCCTGGGACAGATTGTGTCGGCGGTAAATCTTCGCATATGCCGCAGCGTTGTTCCAGGCCGTGCCAGCGGCTATGTACCAGGTAGGTCGGCGGCATATGAGAACCAGGCTTTAGCCCGGTTTCATCGGATTTCATTTTGCTTGGGTGGTCGACCCCACATGTGATAAATACCATAATAGGGCATTATGCCTATTTTTGAATTTTTTGGCGCTCGCAAAAAGAGGCTCGCAGCCTCACAAAATAGCCTTACATCGTTGGGCCTTGTAGTAAAATATCCTCAAACGACCTAAAACGATGTCAGAATGTTGGACACGGTTTTTAAAATGTTAATTAAATTAATCGGGCAAAAGGTTGGGCCTTGTGAAATATTAGGGACCTTACGCATGTACGACGGCGACGGCGAGGACGACGCCTCGTAAAAAATGTGTTTCTGTTTTACCTTGGAATTTCTCATTTTTTTGAGATCTGTTTAGTGTGTTTGTCGGTATTAAAACTTGCCCCTGCTGAATATGATACAAATGAGTTCAATTCCAAATAGAAATATGCAAAATTAGTCGTGGTGGTTCACGTTCTCCAAACAACGCAGAATTTGGTCATTTCACGTTGTTTTACAGAGGACGGCAAAGAAATGTACCAAGAATTATAACGCACCTGCACAGCTATCGTTTTGCTCTTCAAACCTGCTGTTTGGTGACGTTCTCGTTGCCGTTGCCGTCGTGTTTAGCGTAAGGTCCCTATTCCCAAACAATGCCAGAATGTTGGGACACGATTTTTGAGCAAAAGGTTGAATTAATCAGGCGACTCTCATCGTTGAGACACACGTTGCATTAACTTTATTTGAGATCACACTCTTACCAATTCACTAATAACCACGGCCCTCCAAGGATTCTTTTATTTTCGCTTTGGAGTCCAAGTTGTTATGCTACTCGGAGTGCTGCGTTAAAAAGAGCTTGCTTGAAGAGAGCTTTCTTACAGGCTACCTTGATAACTCATCCTCAGCGGCCCAGGGGCAGAGGAACGGGACGAAACGATATTATTGGGCGAAAGGTTACATCAAGAACGGGAGAGATGGTCCGCCGGAAAGTATGCAGTAACCAGTATTTATAATTCGCGTCAATACAAGAGACAACAGAGAATGTTCGAGACTACGCGTGTAGATGTATTTTGGAGAGTTGTACTGTCCTTTCGGTGTTGACGAAAGTTTTGGAATCCGTGCCTGGAAAACCCGAATAGCGAAGAGTGGCCAACAGTCGCAAATAGTGGCAAATAGTTGGGGGTGAGGTAGAGTAATAGCGACGAATGACAAATTTTGTACACAGTATTTCGCAGTCAACCTCGCAGAACGTGAGATAGGATTTTCCACCGAGCTAAAAGAGAAGACACCATCAGGACAAAAGGTGTATCAAAACGTGATTTTTTTCTGTTTTCACCGCCGCAAAGTCTTAAATACGCCGTTCTTAAGTTATCCTTGTGTGTTCTGTTTTCTTAATGTTGGCGATAGATAGTCCTAGCCTGAGACCTTACAAGAAAAGGTAATAAATTCATTCAAATTCTGTTGATTATTTGGATAATTTAACGCAAGATATAGCTCCGATGTTTCGTTTATTTGGTAAGCGAAGAAGCCTAAGTATTACACTGTGACAAAACACTCCGGGCATTTGAGAACACGACGCCCTGCGACTTGTGTCTACCTTTCCCCGGATTGTTTTATCACAGTGAAATACAGGGGAGGCCTCATGGTTAGTGCGCGACTCCGGAGCGAGCGTTCCGGGTTCGAGCCCTGGCTGGGGACATTGTGTTGTGTTCTTGGACAAGACCTTTTTACAGTGCCTCTCTCCACACAGGAGTATAAATAAGTTCCGGATGTTTACGCTATTTACTGGCCGTCATATTGGAGGACTATAAGGGAGGTCCTCCAACGTGGCGGCTTCATGCTAGGCTTGCACGGAACATTTCGACGAATATCTCATCTTAAGGGCAACGCACACCTCAAATTTGGAGAACTGTCTTCTTTTTATTGTCCATAATATCACAATTTCTTCATTTTATCCAATGAATGGGTATTGATTTTGTTTTTTATTGCGTGGTAAGAAACACTCTATGCATACGGCCGTGATTTCCACGAGCGCGCCAAAAACGCGCGTTTGCCCCGAGTTGGGTACTATTCTGATCCCAGTTCAGACCATTTCACACACCGTAAGTTTCATTGATTCAAAACAAGTGATCACTTGATGGTAAACATTTCTTGGCGCGAATCGCCAAAGTTTGCAGGACAACCGTTTGCAAATCTCTCAAAAAGTTGAACTCCTCTCGACGGCAGAGATTCACTCATCACATGATCATAAATTCGTAAATTCGTCATATAGGTCAACCCCTCATACCACCACAGGTGTGAGTCCAGCACAACTCTTGTTTGGCAGAAAGATGCGTACTAAATTACCTGAACTGAAAGGGGAAAACACAGAGTGAGATGCGAGACAAAGATGGTGAAATGAAGGCCAAAGCTAAACGGTATGCAGACAATAAGAGGAATGCCCAGGAGTCTGATCTAGCTCCAGGTGACCAAGTGTTAGTAAAATAAGAGCGCAAAAACACGTTGTCTACACCATTTGCTCCTGAGCCTGATGATGTCGTAACCAAAACTGGAAACAGTGTTGTCGTAGAATCACCAGAAGGCGTTCAACGTACGCGAAACACAACCCATGTAAAAAAGTACGAAGAGACATCACAGAATCCTGAGGAAACATCTGCATTGCCTGTTACTGATCCTGTGAAACCGGAAGCAGAACGAGAAATACCGAGCAGCCCAGTGATCACGAGACCAACAAGGATCAGGAAAATGCCGGCAAGATTTAAAGATTTTGTTATGACCCGAGTGTCATTAAGGACTCTGTTTGACGAGAGTGCATTAGAAACTTTGTTATGACTTAATGTCATCATTGACTGTTGCGGTTCAAAATAGGAGAATTAATCATTTTTGCGGGCAGCCGTTTTGGGAGTTTTAGTTGACTTTCCATTGTGTTGACATTTCTCTAAAATCAGTGATTATACTGAAAAAGAAGTGATGAAGTGTTTGTAAGGTACATTTCAGCGAATCATACATAATATACTTAAGCGTGCAATGTATGTCGGGAAGTTGATTATTAAAGCAGCATGGCGGACATGTAGATTCGATTCGTGTCGTGTCCGGCTATTGGCAATAATGCAGTTCCATCGGCGGTGGAACGTGACAGCCAGGGCTTTATTTGGTTTCCGTCAGAAAAGAAATCAAGTTAGCCGCTATTAAAGAAAGATAAAGTTAACTGACGTCAGTTAGATAATTATGGCCAAAGCCCTGCTAGAGAGTTATGGGGCTCGTCATTAGCTTATTAAACTACTGCTTCCCGGCGAAAAAAAAGACTAAAAGCATGGCTACTTCCCCTAGATGAGATGCCATTCTATGTCACATCAACGTTCGATGGCAATATCCATCTATCCGCGCTTTTGTGTATCAAGTTATCGACGCTACTGGATATCTCGATAGAAGACATTTATTTATTATAAACTATATAAAAGCATAAATTTTGACACAATTTATAAACTATGATATCAATTAAGGATAAATCCCTGCAAACGTAATTGAGGGCATATAAACTTCCCCAAGTCCTCCCTCATTTCCGTCACGTCAGTCGTTTGCATCTTCGACAAATCAAAGGTGATTCCGAGAAAGTTTGCTACTTTTATCTTTGTAAATAGCAAATTTCTCGGAATCTTTAAGTTTTGAAGACTGATGTAAGAGAGGTTATTTGGCGCCTGCAAAGCCTTTTAAAGAAATTTTCCCTCAATCTCGTTTGCAGGATTTATCCTTAATTGATATCATAGTTTATAAATTGTGTCAAAATTTATGCTTTTATATAGTTTATAATAAATAAATGTCTTCTATCGAGATATCCAGTAGCGTCGATAACTTGATACACAAAAGCGTGGATAGATGGATATTGCCATCGAACGTTGATGTGACATAGAATGGCATCTCATCTAGGGGAAGTAGCCATGCTTTTAGTCTTTTTCTTTCGCCGGGAAGCAGTAGTTTAATAAGCTAATGACGAGCCCCATAACTCTCTAGCAGGGCTTTGGCCATAATTATCTAACTGACGTCAGTTAACTTTATCTTTCTTTAATAGCGGCTAACTTGATTTCTTTTTCTGACGGAAACCAAATAAAGCCCTGGCTGTCACGTTCCACCGCCGATGGAACTGCATTATTGCCAATAGCCGGACACAGCACGAATCGAATCTACATGTCCGCCATGCTGCTTTAATAATCAACTTCCCGACATACATTGCACACTTAAGTATATTATGTATGATTCGCTGAAATGTACCTTACAAACACTTCATCACTTCTTTTTCAGTATAACCACTATGATTTTAGAGAAATGTCAACACATTGGAAAGTCAACTAAAACTCCCAAAACGGCTGCCCGCAAAAATGATTAATTCTCCTATTTTGAACCGCAACAGTCAATGATGACATTAAGTCATAACAAAGTTTCTAATGCACTCTCGTCAAACAGAGTCCTTAATGACACTCGGGTCATAACAAAATCTTTAAATCTTGCCGGCATTTTCCTGATCCTTGTTGGTCTCGTGATCACTGGGCTGCTCGGTATTTCTCGTTCTGCTTCCGGTTTCACAGGATCAGTAACAGGCAATGCAGATGTTTCCTCAGGATTCTGTGATGTCTCTTCGTACTTTTTTACATGGGTTGTGTTTCGCGTACGTTGAACGCCTTCTGGTGATTCTACGACAACACTGTTTCCAGTTTTGGTTACGACATCATCAGGCTCAGGAGCAAATGGTGTAGACAACGTGTTTTTGCGCTCTTGTTTTACTAACACTTGGTCACCTGGAGCTAGATCAGACTCCTGGGCATTCCTCTTATTGTCTGCATACCGTTTAGCTTTGGCCTTCATTTCACCATCTTTGTCATCGCATCTCACTCTCTTTGCTTTCCCCTTTCAGTTCAGGTAATTTAGTACGCATCTTTCTGCCAAACAAGAGTTCTGCTGGACTCACACCTGTGGTGGTATGAGGGGTTGACCTATATGACGAATTTACGAATTTATGATCATGTGATGAGTGAATCTCTGCCGTCGAGAGGAGTTCAACTTTTTGAGAGAATTTGCAAACGGTTGTCCTGCAAACTTTGGCGATTCGCGCCAAGAAATGTTTACCATCAAGTGATCACTTGTTTTGAATCAATGAAACTTACGGTGTGTGAAATGGTCTGAACTGGGATCAGAATAGTACCCAACTCGGGGCAACGCGCGTTTTTGGCGCGCTCGTGGAAATCACGGCCGTATGCATAGAGTGTTTCTTACCACGCAATAAAAAACAAAATCAATACCCATTCATTGGATAAAATGAAGAAATTGTGATATTATGGACAATAAAAAAGAAGACAGTTCTCCAAATTTGAGGTGTGCGTTGCCCTTAAGATGAGATATTCGTCGAAATGTTCCGTGCAAGCCTAGCATGAAGCCGCCACGTTGGAGGACCTCCCTTATAGTCCTCCAATATGACGGCCAGTAAATAGCGTAAACATCCGGAACTTATTTATACTCCTGTGTGGAGAGAGGCACTGTAAAAAGGTCTTGTCCAAGAACACAACACAATGTCCCCAGCCAGGGCTCGAACCCGGAACGCTCGCTCCGGAGTCGCGCACTAACCATGAGGCCTCCCCTGTATTTCACTGTGATAAAACAATCCGGGGAAAGGTAGACACAAGTCGCAGGCGTCGTGTTCTCAAATGCCCGGAGTGTTTTGTCACAGTGTAATACTTAGGCTTCTTCGCTTACCAAATAAACGAAACATCGGAGCTATATCTTGCGTTAAATTATCCAAATAATCAACAGAATTTGAATGAATTTATTACCTTTTCTTGTAAGGTCTCAGGCTAGGACTATCTATCGCCAACATTAAGAAAACAGAACACACAAGGATAACTTAAGAACGGCGTATTTAAGACTTTGCGGCGGTGAAAACAGAAAAAAATCACGTTTTGATACACCTTTTGTCCTGATGGTGTCTTCTCTTTTAGCTCGGTGGAAAATCCTATCTCACGTTCTGCGAGGTTGACTGCGAAATACTGTGTACAAAATTTGTCATTCGTCGCTATTACTCTACCTCACCCCCAACTATTTGCCACTATTTGCGACTGTTGGCCACTCTTCGCTATTCGGGTTTTCCAGGCACGGATTCCAAAACTTTCGTCAACACCGAAAGGACAGTACAACTCTCCAAAATACATCTACACGCGTAGTCTCGAACATTCTCTGTTGTCTCTTGTATTGACGCGAATTATAAATACTGGTTACTGCATACTTTCCGGCGGACCATCTCTCCCGTTCTTGATGTAACCTTTCGCCCAATAATATCGTTTCGTCCCGTTCCTCTGCCCCTGGGCCGCTGAGGATGAGTTATCAAGGTAGCCTGTAAGAAAGCTCTCTTCAAGCAAGCTCTTTTTAACGCAGCACTCCGAGTAGCATAACAACTTGGACTCCAAAGCGAAAATAAAAGAATCCTTGGAGGGCCGTGGTTATTAGTGAATTGGTAAGAGTGTGATCTCAAATAAAGTTAATGCAACGTGTGTCTCAACGATGAGAGTCGCCTGATTAATTCAACCTTTTGCTCAAAAATCGTGTCCCAACATTCTGGCATTGTTTGGGAATAGGGACCTTACGCTAAACACGACGGCAACGGCAACGAGAACGTCACCAAACAGCAGGTTTGAAGAGCAAAACGATAGCTGTGCAGGTGCGTTATAATTCTTGGTACATTTCTTTGCCGTCCTCTGTAAAACAACGTGAAATGACCAAATTCTGCGTTGTTTGGAGAACGTGAACCACCACGACTAATTTTGCATATTTCTATTTGGAATTGAACTCATTTGTATCATATTCAGCAGGGGCAAGTTTTAATACCGACAAACACACTAAACAGATCTCAAAAAAATGAGAAATTCCAAGGTAAAACAGAAACACATTTTTTACGAGGCGTCGTCCTCGCCGTCGCCGTCGTACATGCGTAAGGTCCCTAATATTTCACAAGGCCCAACCTTTTGCCCGATTAATTTAATTAACATTTTAAAAACCGTGTCCAACATTCTGACATCGTTTTAGGTCGTTTGAGGATATTTTACTACAAGGCCCAACGATGTAAGGCTATTTTGTGAGGCTGCGAGCCTCTTTTTGCGAGCGCCAAAAAATTCAAAAATAGGCATAATGCCCTATTATGGTATTTATCACATGTGGGGTCGACCACCCAAGCAAAATGAAATCCGATGAAACCGGGCTAAAGCCTGGTTCTCATATGCCGCCGACCTACCTGGTACATAGCCGCTGGCACGGCCTGGAACAACGCTGCGGCATATGCGAAGATTTACCGCCGACACAATCTGTCCCAGGCAGTGACTGCCGGCTTGCCTGCGAAAAATGAGCTGAGTTCCACTTCGCATTCAAGGCGGCGATGAAAGTATTTTATGTGAACATCATCTGCGAAAACCTGCGACGCTATGCGGCGACTGAATCGCAGGTAGGTTGGCGGCATATGAGAACCAGGCCTAGCCAAGAGTGATCGGGCTCTTACCAGTTTTTATTCCTTTTCCGAATTCCCTTCATAGGTGAGGAGAAGTATGGCAATGATGAACGGGTTTATCAAAAATGGCACAGTCAGCAAATTTTGGTTGACCGAAATGACTGGACCAACTCCAGAGGTGATCCCGAATATTCTGGTCGGAAGAAACCGATCGAAATTTCAGGAATCTTTGCATTGGCAAAGCATTATGGCAAACATCCGCGGTCTTCATGTGCTGATGCACTGTAGCATGGCAAGTGAGGTCATGGAGAGTTTCCTCTTTCTTATTTCTATCAATTAAGCATGTTCTTGAATTACCAGAATACAAAAGAAAGCTGCAAGCGAGGTAAATGAAATTGTCGTGGCAGCGTGGCATTTCATAAGTCACGAGATTCGTAAACATAAAGGTGTACTTTGCAAGTTTGGTACAGAGGTCAAATGAACTCAGTTTTCCTTACCTTCATTAGTTTGAGAGGAGTTGTGATTTTTTTTCAGCGCAGTAAATTATGCCGGCTTTCACCGGGCCAAGATGTGTTATCCCTAAACTTTTGACTTGCTCGAAATAAGCAGTCGTCCAGCCCTTCGAGTTTATAGGGGTACTATTAAAAAGAAGAGCCTGGTTTCCCGAGGGACAAGACAACGGAAAACCCAAAATTTCATTCATATCTTAAAACTATAAACTGACCTTCAAAATCCGTTCGATGAAATTAAGGGCACGCTCGTTTGGGATCAATCCGGAATAAGAATAATTGGAATAATGTGAGTAAGCGTTTGTCTGGGAGCTATTCTCATTCCGGAATACCTGGATTTCCATTCCGGCTATTCTGCTGCCAGGAGCAGAATAGCCGCAATATATTCTTATTCCGGAATATCCCAAACGAACGCGCCCTAAATTTGGTAGCCAGAAAAATTACTTGCGCCGAATTTAACGATCGGAAGAAAATCGAAAACTTTTGTTTCTTCAGCCAAGTGTAGCATTTACTGAATAAAACGGTAACGTTAAACTGAACGCTCAAAAGAAGAAAAAAAACAGGAAAAAAGAAAAGAAAACGCAGTGGTTCACAGTGGCCCAACTATGTTACAAGAGGGGATCGATTCAAACACTTTGACAGATTGGCCAGTGTAGTGTTTGTAAGGTACATTTCAGTGAATCATACATAATATACTTAAGCGTGCAATGTATGTCGGGAAGTTGATTATTAACAGCATAGCGGACATGTAGATTCGATTCGTGTTGTGTCCGGCTATTGCCAATAATCCAGTTCCATCGGCGGTGGAACGTGACATCTGGCAACGAGGATTGAAGTTGCAACTGCCCAGACCATGGCGTCAATAAAGATAGACGATTTAACGAGTGTAAAACCCTTCGATCTACATGGTGAGCCCTCAGGCGTGGGAAGGCGATGGCAGCGTTGGTTGAAAGGTTTCTCGGTTTATGCCGACAGCAAAGGCCTGCTCATCGCAGCGGATAATAAAATTCAGAGGAGAGCTTTACTCGGCCGGCGAAGCTGTTCAGGAAATTTTCGAAACGTTGGCTGACACAGGCGAGGCAAAAGATTACGAAAAAGCGGTGAAGGCTTTGAACGATTATTTCATTCCAAAGGTAAATTCGACAAACCTAAATCACCTGTTCCGCAGCATGGAACAACAGGACGGTGAAACAGGGGCTCAGTTCGTTACACGATTGAGGCAAGTGGTCAAGGACTGTGATTACGGCGACCAAACTGAAAACCAGATTCGTGATCAAGTTGTGCAGCGATGTAAATCACATGAATTAAGGAAGAAATTACTGGGAAAAGGTGAGAAATTAACCCTAGAGTTGTTACTCTCGACAGCAGCAAATCACGAGCGAGTTCAATCACAGCTGGAAAATATGGAAGGCAAAAAGGATGTGAATTCAGTCCGTGACAAGCAAGAAGACAAAGGGAAGGAGCCTGACAAGCGAACATGCTACAGATGTGGAAAAGTGGGACATCTTGGACGAGACTCTGAATGCCCCGCGAGAGGAAAAACTTGCCATAAGTGCGGAAGAGCTGATCATTTTGGTTCGCAGTGCAAAACGAAAACAGCCAAACCTCCCAAACCTAGACGGGAAGAGAAGCCCAGAGGAAAGAAAAATAAAGAAGTCAGTCAGGTACGTGGGAAGTGAAAGAGATGAAGATGAATATGCATTTACTGTGAATTCTGTTACATCACCTGAGAAAAAAGATGTGACTGTGGGCGGAGTTGTAGTTGAGATGTTGATTGATTCGGGTGAGAGCACCAATGTGATTGACAAAAATCTGTGGTCAAAGTTAAAGCAAGCCTAGATCAAGTGTGTGTCCAGAAAGAGTGATAAGAAGCTTTCTGCATATGGCAGTAATCAGCCGCTGAACGTTCAAGGAACATTCTCAGCACTAGTAAGAGTAGAGGGGAAAGAAACCTAAGCCGAATTTGTCGTTATTAATGGTGAAGGAGCGGCACTGTTTGGAAGAGAAACTGCCATACAGCTAGGTGCGTTGAAATTAGGAACCTGGATCTGCACCGTGACATCTAATGAGACGATCATGTCAGATTACAAAGAGAACTTTGAAGGCGTGGGAAAGTTAAAAGATTACCAAGTTAAGTTGCATGTGAATCCGGATGTACCCCCAGTGGCGCAACCAGTCAGGCGCACCCTATTTAGTCTTCGCGACAAGGTTAAGGAGAAGATTGAAGAACTAGTAGCAATGGACATAATTGAACCAGTAGAGGGTCCGACCCCGTGGGTAAGTCCAGTTGTAGTAGTCCCAAAGCAGAATGATGAAATACACCTTTGTGTGGACATGTGAAGAGCTAATGAAGCCATTGTCAGAGAAAGTTATCCTATACCCACAGTAGATGAAGTGCTCCAAAGCCTTAACCAAAGCACCGTGTTCAGTAAACTGGATTTAAAATGGAGTTATCACCAATTAGAACTCCATCCAGATTACAGAGGTATCACGACGTTCACTACACACTGTGGTCTCTACCAGTACAAGCGGCTTATGTTTGGGATAAGCTCAGCTCCCTAAGTGTACCAGCATGTTATTCAGCAATCATTACAAGGTTGTGAAGGTGTTGCCAACATCTCAGATGATATCATTGTTCATGGGAAGAACACTGAAGAACATGACAGAAGATTGCAGCGAGTTTTGGAGAGGCTGAAAAAGAAGAATCTCACGTTGAATGCAGCCAAGTGCAAGTTCCACATGACCCAGATGGTCTTCATGGGACTAGTGTTGAGTGACAATGGTATTGGTCCTGCAGAAGACAAGGTAAAGGCGATTGTTGATGCAAGAGAACCGCAGAGTGGATCAGAAGTCAGAAGCTTTCTGGGACTGGCAAAATACAATGCTCGTTTCATCCGGGACTTCGCTACAGTTGCGGAGCCATTGCGAAGATTAACCAAAAAGGGTGTTCATTTCGAGTTTGGAGAAGAGCAGAAGAAAGGATGTATTTTGGAGAGTTGTACTGTCCTTTCGTGTGTTGACGAAAGTTTTGGAATCCGTGCCTGGAAAACCCGAATAGCGAAGAGTGGCCAACAGTCGCAAATCAGTGGCAAATAGTTGGGGGTGAGGTAGAGTAATAGCGACGAATGACAAATTTTGTACACAGTATTTCGCAGTCAACCTCGCAGAACGTGAGATAGGATTTTCCACCGAGCTAAAAGAGAAGACACCATCAGGACAAAAGGTGTATCAAAACGTGATTTTTTTCTGTTTTCACCGCCGCAAAGTCTTAAATACGCCGTTCTTAAGTTATCCTTGTTGTGTTTTCTGCTTTTCTTAATGTTGGCGATAGATAGTCCTAGCCCTGAGACCTTACAATGACAAGGCTAATAAATTCACTCAAATTTGCTTCTGACATCTTTTCGAATTTATTTAGGATAATTTAACGCCAAGATATAGCTCTCGTTGTCTTTCGTTTATTTGGGTAAGCGACGATACCGCCTAAGTGATTAGCACTTGCGACAAAACACTCCGGGCATTTTGAGAACAACGAGGCAATAATGTAAAAACTCTCCCCTGACGACTTGTGTTGTGTCTACCTTTCCCGCGTGTTCTCAGTTGCCCGGATTGTTTTATGCAACAGTGAAATACAGGGGAGGCCTCATGGGTATAGTGCGCGACTCCGGGAGACGAGCGGTGCCGGGTATGTTCGACCCTGGCTCGGGGACATTGTGTTGTGTTCCTGGACAAGACATTTTTTCAGTGCCTACTCTACACAACTCAGGAGCTAATAAATAAAGTCTCCGGATGTTTACGCATATTTCCTGGCCGCCATATTGGAGACCGACTATTAAGCAGGAGGCCTCCAACGTGGCCGGCTTCATGCCTAGGCTTGCACGGAACCATTTTCGACGAATATCTCATCTTAAGGGCAACGCACACCTCAATTTGGAGAACTGTCTTCTTTTTATTGTCCATAATATCACAATTTCTTCATTTTATCCAATGAATGGGTATTGATTTTTTGTTTTTTATATGCGTGGTAAGGAACCACTCTTATGCATACGGCCGTGATTTCCACGAGCGCGCCAAAAACGTCGCGTTGCCCCGAGTTGGGTTCTATTCTGATCCCCGTTTCAGACCATTTCAACACAGGGGCCGTAGTTTCGATTGTTTCAAACAAGTGATCACTTGATGGTAAACATTCTCTTGGGCGAACATCGCCAAAGTTTTTGCAGGACGATCCGTTTGCAAATCTCTGCTCAAAAAGGTTGAACTCCTCTCGACGGCAGAAGATTCACTCATCCACATGATCATAAATTCGTAAATTCGTCAGCACGACGGCTCGCCCTGTTTAAATCACCCGAATGAAACCAACGTAGGTGGACACGCTCTGAAAAGAAAACATATTTCAAAGGACGTCCGGGTTCAATAGTAGTATAATCATCTTCGTAGCCAAAAGCGCAAGTGGCAAACTAGTTTTTATTAGAAACGCCCACCAAATTATGGAAAACTAAAATAAAAATACAAAGCGCCGCCCAAAACTTATGCGAACGCTTTCTCATATTCGTGGAGACTTGGTAATGAGGGCTCAATAGCCTATGATGGCTAAGTCAATGAAAACTTCGGATCTGCATGATCCAGTTTTTTTGGGGGGGGGGAAAACACCCTTTTTAGCAAGATGGCTCAGTAGAAATTCGGAAGGACCTAGCGCGCTCTGAGTGGCTTCAGTAGGGAATTAGGTAGAACCATCGCGTGCTCTGATGGCTTCAGTATGATTAGGTGGGACTCAGCCAGCGCTCCTGATGGGCTCCGTAGGATTTTGGTATAACCAGCGTGCTCTGACTGTCTCAGTAAGTATTAAGTGGAAACCATAAGGCGCTCTGGATGGCTCAGTAGGAATAGTAAAACCAGCGCTCTCTGATGATCAGTAGACTTAGGCCGACTTCAGCGCGCTCTGATGCTCAGGGTAGGAATTTGGGGGTAAAAAAAAACCAGAGGCGCGCTCTGATGCTCATGGGAATCAGGTAGGACCAGGTGCTCTTGGTAGGCTTCCGTGGAATTGGGTAGCGAACCAGCATCTCCTGATGGCTCACTTAGAGCCGAATCGAGTAGGATCAGCCGCTCTGATGGCTCGTAGGAATTGAGTAAACCAGTCGTCGCTCTGATGGCTTAGTAGGAATTAGGTAAAACCAGCGCGCTCTGATGGCTCAGTAGGAATAAGGTGAAACCAGCGCGCTCTGATGGCTTAGTAGGAAGTAGATAAAACCAGCGCACTCTGATGGCTCAGTAGGAATTAGGTAAAACCAGCGAGCTCTGATGGCTCAGTAGGAATTAGGTAAAACCAGCGAGCTCTGATGGCTCAGTAGGAATTAGGTAAAACCAGCGCGCTCGGATGGCTCAGTAGGAATTGGGTAAGACCAACGCGCTCTGATGGCTCAGAAGGAATTAGGTAAAACCAGCGCGCTCTGATGGGTCATAGGAACTTAGTAGGACCAGCGTGCTCTGATGGCTCAGTAGGAATTGGGTAAGACCAACGCGCTCTGATGGCTCAGAAGGAATGAGGTAAAACCAGCGCGCTCTGATGGGTCATAGGAACTTAGTAAGACCAGCGTGCTCTGATGGCTCAGTGGGAATTAGGTAGGACCAGGGTGCTCTGGTGGCTCCGTAGGAATTGGGTAGGACCAGCATGCTCTGATGGCTCAGTAGAAAGTAAGTAAAACCAGAGCGCTCTGATGGCTTAGTAGGAATTAGGTAAAACCAGCGCGCTCTGATGGCTCAGTAGGAAGTAAGTAAAACCAGAGCGCTCTGATGGCTTAGTAGGAATTAGGTAAAACCAGCGCGCTCAGATGGTTCCGTAGGAATTAGGTAGGACCAGCGCGCTTTGATGGCTATGTAGGAAGTAAGTAAAACCAGAGCGCTCTGATGACTTAGTAGGAATTAGGTAAAACCAGCGCGCTCTGATGGCTCAGTAGGAATAAGGTAAAACCAGCGCGCTCTGATGGCTTAGTAGAAATGAGATAAAACCAGCGCGCTCTGATGGCTCAGTAGGAATTAGGTAAAACCAGCGAGATCTGATGGCTCAGTAGGAATTAGGTAAAACCAGCGCGCTCGGATGGCTCAGTAGGAATTGGGTAAGACCAACGCGCTCTGATGGCTGAGAAGGAATTAGGTAAAACCAGCTCGCTCTGATGGGTCGTAGGAACTTGGTAGGACCAGCGCGCTCTGATGGCTCAGTAGGAATTGTGTAAGACCAGCGTGCTCTGATGGCTCAGTGGGAATTAGGTAGGACCAGGGTGCTCTGGTGGCTCCGTAGGAATTGGGTAGGACCAGCATGCTCTGATGGCTCAGTAGGCCGGAATTAAGTAGGACCAGCGCGCTCTGATGGCTCAGTAGGAATTAGGTAAAACCAGCGCGCTCTGATGGTTCAGTAGGAATTAGGTAGGACCAGCGCGCTCTGATGGCTCAGTAGGAATTAAGTAAAACCATAGCGCTCTGATGGCGTAGTAGGAATTAGGTAAAACCAGCGCGCTCTGATGGCTCAGTAGGAATTAGGTAAAACCAGCGAGCTCTGATGGCTCAGTAGGAATTAGGTAAAACCAGCGAGCTCTGATGGCTCAGTAGGAGTTAGGTAAAACCAGCGAGCTCTGATGGCTCAGTAGGAATTGAGTAAGATCAGCGCGCTCGGATGGCTCAGTAGGAATTGGCTAAGACCAACGCGCTCTGATGGCTCAAAAGGCTCAGAAGGAATTAGGTAAAACCAGCGCGCTCTGATGGGTCATAGGAATTTGGTAGGACCAGCGCGCTCTGATGGCTCAGTAGGAATTAGGTAAAACCAGCGAGCTCTGATGGTTCAGTAGGAATTAGGTAGGACCAGCGCGCTCTGATGGCTCAGTAGGAATTAAGTAAAACCAGAGCGCTCTGATGGCTTAGTAGGAATTAGGTAAAACCAGCGCGCTCTGATGGCTTAGTAGGAATTAGATAAAACCAGCGCGCTCTGATGGCTCAGTAGGAATTAGGTAAAACCAGCGCGCTCTGATGGCTTAGTAGGAATTAGATAAAACCAGCGCGCTCTGATGGCTCAGTAGGAATTAGGTAAAACCAGCGAGCTCTGATGGCTCAGTAGGAATTAGGTAAAACCAGCGCGGTCCGATGGTTCAGTAGGAATTAGGTAGGACCAGCGCGCTTTGATGGTTCAGTAGGAATTAAGTAAAACCAGAGCGCTCTGATGGCTTAGTAGGAATTAGGTAAAACCAGCGCGCTCTGATGGCTCAGTAGGAATAAGGTAAAACCAGCGCGCTCTGATGGCTCAGTAGGAATTAAGTAAGACCAGCGCGCCTCGATGGATCAGTAGGAATTAGGTAGGACCAGCGCGCTCTGATGGCTCAGTAGGAATTAGCTAAAACCAGCGCGCTCTGATGGATCAGTAGGAATTAAGTAGGACCAGGTGCTCTGATGGCTCAGTGGGAATTAGGTAAGACCAGGGTGCTCTGGTGGCTCCGTAGGAGTTGGGTAGGACCAACATGCTCTGATGGCTCAGTAGGAATTAGCTAAAACCAGCGCGCTCTGATGGATCAGTAGGAATTAGGTAGGACCAGGGTGCTCTGATGGCTCAGTAGGAATTAAGTAGGACCAGGTGCTCTGATGGCTCAGTGGGAATTAGGTAAGACCAGGGTGCTCTGGTGGCTCCGTAGGAGTTGGGTAGGACCAACATGCTCGGATGGCTCAGTAGGATTTGGGGAGGACCAGCGCGCTCTGATGACTCAGTAGCAATTACGTAAAACCAGAGCGCTCTGATGGCTCAGTAGGAATTAGGTAGGACCAGCGCGCTCCGATTGCTCATTTGTAGGATTAGAAAGAACCAGCGCGCTCTGATGGTTAGTAGAAATTAGGTAGGACCAGGGCGCTCTGATGGTTCAGTAGGAATTGGGTAAGAGAGCCGCAGGAGAGTGGTTCCGCAGTAAGTTTTGCTCAAAACAGTTTCCAGCACTTTTATTTAGATGGGTCGCTATAACCACTCTTTATCACTTGATGCTACAATCATGGTATCAAAAAACTGCTCAGTCATTGGTGAACACGTTATTATTTTCGTGACACAATAAGTTACCATAGCAATAGTATGACCTCCTAAATACACCCTTAATTACAGCTTTAGGTGCTTGTAATTCAAAAACGGCACGGTGAATTTTTTTTTATTTTATCAACGTTTCATAAGCATGACAAGACGCAACTTTTGGCAAAGTTTAAAAAACTCTGTCTATAGGGTTCAGAGCCACCTTAAATTTTCGAAAAGTTAAGGTGGCTCTGAACCCCATGTGCAGAACTTTTTGTAACCTTGCCAAACGTTGCGTGTTATCGTGCTTATTAAAAGTTGATAATAAAAAAAGTTCACCGTGCTGTTTTTGAATTTTAAGCACCTAAAGCTGTGATTAAGGGTGTTTTTAGGTCATAGTGTTCCTATGGTAACTTATTGTGTCAGGAAAATGATAACATCAATTTCACCAATGATTGAGCAGTTTTTTGATACCATGATCGCAGCATCAGTGATAAAATGTGGTTATAGCAACCTATCCAAAGATAGAAGCTTACAAAACGATAAAGAAAGAAGCGAAGAGGTATTGCAATGGGTTTGTCATCCATTTAGGTCGTTAATGCCTGGAAACGTTCGATTTGACACAGGCGGAAGGCAACTCGCAAATGGTCTACTCGTTTATAGGGTTTTTGCATCAACCCGGTACAAACTCCGCAAGCTTAACGTTTTTAAGCTTGCCATCCAACAGCGCTAATTTCATACCATGTAAGCTGTTCGTGAAAAAAAAGTTCCTATGGACTCTTGAAATTGACACTGCTATAAACGCTGGCAAGAGAGAGTAATAAAGTAAAAATCAGACAGAGATGATTCATTCATTTTAATTCAATCACATAGACGTTTATTGCATATATTTTGTGTTGTTCTACGATCCCGCCAACCTGGTCGGAATTTTTAGAATTTTGTTGCGTCACGAACGCACTATCCAAATGAGATGATATAAAGAATAGTCTGACAACTATAGAAACGTACATCATTGAAAAACACTACAAACATGTAAAATTTTTAACGCTAGTAAAATGGCAAGATTTTTATACTGCAAAAGTGCAGTTTATCCGGCGGGATGCCCGCTAATTTAACTATAACCTTAACGACTCTTAAACACTCGCCATGGCCTCAAAGAAAGTTCTTAACTTTCGGATTGCGATAAAATTCCTAGGTTAAACATCCGAATATATTAATATATTTTGTTTCCCGGTATTTTGAGTTGCCACTAACTATGCGCCTCAAATCTTGCGTTTTTCACGTACATTTTCAATGAGCGAAGAAGAGTAATCATAGGCCTCAAACGAAATGTTTTTTTGGGACCCAAATTGGTAGTCAAGTCCCAGCTTTTTTTTTATGTTTTTGCTGTCTCTAAGCTACACAGAGGAATTCTCATGTGATAGAACAGAAACAAGTTTTCTCTCTTGATTATGTCCAACGAACTATAAAGAAAAAACATGTTGGTTATTATGCTTAACACAAAGTACGAACGGTCGTGGCATCCCTTCATGCATGAAGATCTCTCCTCTGTAAAACCCTCTTCAGTGCTGCCCTTGACCGTGTAGACTAGCAGTTTAGAGGCTGGGTAGAGAAGAAAGAAAGCGCACAGGGAACACTGGAAAGGAAAAAAGACCCTCCCTTGTCCCTCTACCTATCTCCTCTACGCCCTCTCCCCCAGTTACTTCCCAACCCCACTCCCCTAGGAAGCCCATACAGAGGACAACGCCTTCATCAGCCGCAAGACTGAAAATATTCAACTACTTCTACTTTAAACTGTTTAACAAAATATAAATCTAGTTGTAACGTTTTGACTATTATTAAAACCACTAATATGAAAAACACCTCTTATGCTGAAAAGTCTATTAGAAAAGACAGAAAGTATATTTAAAAGTTATATGCGATTTCCAATAAAATATTTATCACAATTTGAATATTTACTTAAGTCCTCGTTGCGCATAAGTAACTTTCACCCAGACTAGAGCTGTGAAGTGCTGCCAATTGTGATGTGATAAAATCCTGACTTGGCTGCTTGAGAATATAAGAAAAAAGTAGTTATTCATTCCTCGATTCAATTTGATAATTTTATCCCGAGAAGTGAGAACAGGTTCGATTTCCACCGCTTTCTCGAGTCTGGTCTATGTTCGGGGGTGGAGCGCAGGCTCCTTTCCCCGAACAGCGGCTGGTAATCGAGCCCAGGCGAGAGTCGCATGGAAAAATGGAGAACTTTATCACCTCACGCTTTAACGCATCTTTAAATATACATACGCAAAGTATAAAGCGCGAACTGGTAAGGAGCTTACAAAAATTTACAAACCGTTTAGAGTGTTATAATAGCATGATTTTGTTGTATTATACAATTATTTATACCATGTCATTTACTGTGTTCGCCACTCTATGGCATGTTATTATTTGGTTCTGTTTCACAACGACTGGAAACTACCAAATTCGCGAGTTTGATTAGCTGAAATCGATAATGAAAGCGGTCTAGATTTTGCCATCTAGACCAGCATCTAGACTGGTAAGTTGACCTTGGTCATGCATACAGACCTCACTGCATTCGATCTGTACTCACGACCTCAGTCAAGATTCTCCCATACAGACCTCCTGCTCGGTTAAGTATAAAATAGATATGCAACGCTTTCGAGTGCACTTTCCAGCGACTGGGAGTATTTCTACTCTCCCCTGGATGGGATGCTAGTCCATCGCAGGGTTACCCCCAGCATTAAATTCGCCGGTACCCATTTATACACCTGAGTGGAGAGAGGCACAGTGAGAGTAAAGTGTCTTGCCTAAGAACACAACACAATGTCCCCGGCCAGGGCTCGAACCCGGAGCGCTCGCTCCGGAGTCGAGCGCGCTAACCATGAGGCCACCGCGCCTCCCATGTAATTTTTGGTATTCTCACCTAAAGGCTCGTGTGTATAACGAGAAAATACAAGTGACTTGATCGTGGGATATTCCACGTATACCACTAGAAAGCGTTGCATAACTAGTATGTAATTACAGGGCATGTGCTAAAACCCAGACAATGGACGGTGGACGATAGACACCGGAGAATGAGCAATGGACGATATACCCATTTTAAGGTCATATCGTCCACATAAACGCAGGGACGCTACAGGTGACAAATTTGTCTTTAGTAAAAACGAGTTGGCACGGAACGTCACAAGAATTATTAGAAACTGCGCGTAGTCCGTATTAGTATGAGCATTAGATGGTCAAGGGCAAACAAATGTAATCAAGAGACCATGATCTGATTTTTTCCCTTGATGTAATCTATTTCCGCAGATTTCCAGCGACTGGTAATCAAGCCAAGTGTGGTCCGCTAAAAGCAATCAAATCTTCGTTATGAACCTGGTTTTAAGGCAAAGGTTTCCACAAGTTAAATAATTTTCAAGCCGTTAAAATGGAAAAGAATGAAGCCCCTGCCAGAAAATGCAAAACAAAAAATGAGATTCATATATTTAGTTCCTCGCGTACGGACTAACAGACTGAACTTGTCATTTCTGGCCAGGTACTTAGCTCACACATAATTTGGACTGTAAATTGGAGTACAAGTTCGTGACTGAGTGTTAGAGCCATCTTTTAACATAAAATCTCTGTACCGAGTTGAGAATTCCGTCACATACTGATGCCCATTACACCTGTCAAATAATCGTTTATCGATTATCATCTGTCATCCGGAATCCATCGTCTGGGTTTTCGCACATGCTTTAGTGATAACCTTAAATTAATTTGTGCATCAATGGCCGTAACTACGTAAGCAGACTTATCATATGTCTCAATCGTATTATGCCGTTAGTTAAATAAGGAAAATAAGACGTATTTATCGGATGCCAACTTAAGACAAACTAATAACAGTCCTATTAGACGCATAATACATTGAGACGCAATGTTCGTCTTCGCACGGATACGGCCATTAAATTCCTTTATATAATACCAAAATTAAAGCGCGCGCTCTGATTGGTCAATCAGCTATGGTTTATTGTGCCGGTAAACCCATAGAAAAATCCCGCGTCTTCTAAATTATTATATAAAAGCAATAGACCACAAGTTTCTATGGTTTATAGGCTGATAAACCATTTGGGATGTTGGTAGAACACTAGAAGAATTTGTAAATCACTCGCCTGCGGCTCGTGATTTAAATTTTTTTTTGTGTTCTACCAACATCCAACGTGGTTTATCAGCCTATAAACCATAGAAACTTGTGGTCTATTGCTTAAGTAATCAAGCATTATAAAATTGATGGAAACTGGTTTTCATGAACTGCAACAAGCAGCGGAGTGAGAATTTTCTTGTGGCTGTTCTGATTCAAGTACAGGATTAAGGCCATCTTGATAAGCTAACCTTGCACCCTGGAAATCAAGTGAGAACAAAACTTGATCATTTTGCGTTAACAATAATTAAAGAGACAATCAGCTTTGGGACTGCGCTGACCTGAACTCTAGTTTTCTCACTTTGAAAAATGTTCACCCCAACCTGAAATCAAAGTTCATCTAGAATTCCGCTTTAATTTTCGAAGTATTTTGCTGTACCTTCAATCGATTACTGAAAAACCTGTTTTTGAGTGTCCTTTTTGCTCATTCTATGATATTTTTATCATATCTGGTTAAAACAGTATTTATCGCTTCTCTGATATATGCAAATTAGTTATGAAATGGTATCTAATGCGCATGTGCACCAGCTGACTGACTGACCCTTTAACCAGAAGATCCGGGTGATGCTCGATATACCAAGTCAATATATGCACTATTGTCTCGTTCTTTTGTGTGAAGTCTATTGTGTTATTGTGTAAGGGATAGGAATCATTGTTGTGTTCTTTGTGACGTAACTCGAGACTTGCTATTCACTTGGTATATCGTGCACCAGCCAAAGATCCTGTGTCAAGAATTTTAAGTATAAGACATGCCACGATTTTTAGAAAGTTCTACTACGACAGTAGTTGAAACTCACTTAGACTGATATAACGACCAGTGACTGTCAAAACTCCTTATACACGAGTCCTTCAGCCAATGCCATCACAGCTAAACTGACCAGACAATCCGTTTCAATGGACCAGCGACATCTGGAGGCAACTCGCGTATGAAAGGGGTGGGGATGCTCATAGTCTCACTTAGGGGTGTAAATTTCGGATTTTGATCTCACTTAGGGTGTTCTGGACAAAACGGCACTATATTCAGCCGTGAAGGTCTCTTTGAGGGTTGCATGCCAAGAAATAAAAAAATATATATCTAATATGTATTTTTTAATTCTTTTTATTTACTCGATTCATATAATCAAAGTTTTCTATAACATCAATACCTTTAGACTTTGTCCATTGTTTACAAGAGTGTAATACGAAACACAAAACGATTATTTGATCACGGCTAAAACCATGGTCTCATTTCGGGTCAAAAAAAGTTTGGGCCACACTCAGTCTCCTTTAGGGGCTTAATTGAAAATTTCTGAAAGGCATCCCCACCCGTTTCATATGCGAGTTCCCCCCCCCCCCCCCCCCGCCCCCCTGGGCATCAACATCGTTCATTTGACTATGTAAATAACTTCCGCTCAGGTTGTTGAAACGGCAGTCACCAACAACTTCTTTTCAGAACTATACCCTTGCCTGGACTATCACACAAAACCAACTTCTGGGTTCAAACCATTCAAATAATTTATTAAAACGTTAATTCAACTCAGTGCATAATTTAACAGCAGCACAACAAGACCTTCAAGATTTTTATTTCTTACTCTTCATGGCAGGTGAAAAATATTCCTGTACAATTTGGTATTTTATTATCGTGATACTAAGCAAATATACTCATGAAAGATATAATTACTTAAAGCTGGACAATTTAGTTCTAATAAAGACTCAATAGATTTGTGTTGCTTAATAATATTATTTTTTCATCTCAATTTTATCTGTCAGGCAAACAAAGTACAATTGAGTTAACTAAGTAAAGTCAGATGGTCCTGCACTTGGAGCTCCTGGAGAAATATTTTACTTGTTACATTAAGTAAGAATTTTCTTTGGCCTTACAACTGACCTTTCTTTCCCTGAGTTCTTTGATCTGCCTTGCAACTGCCATAAAAGCCTGAAAGTAACACAGTATTTCAACTAAAACTGAACAGATTAAACAGTATTAAAAACAAATTGCTGCATAATTTGATGTGCTGGTAGGAATATATATGAATGAGACATAATGTCCACATGCTACAATTTGACTGTAACTTAATCAGGCCAAAATCAATTTGCTTGCAACACAGATATTACTAACATTCTACCCACCAAGGGTATGGCACTCTGTGTAGTGTCAGATGAGGTTTTGCCCTTTGCTTATTTTTTGACAAGCCTAAGAACATCTGCGTGGGAGGCTAGACTATTTTCAGCTGCAGTTTAAAACCAACAGTACATAGCAACCAAGTGGGAGGGGTGAGCAGTTTATTTATCAGCCCTATTGGTGCAAGTATGTACTACTGGGTAGGGTGGGACATTTGACTTTTTTTGCAATAGGAATTTTTTTTCGAGGCATGCATATGAATGGTAATTGTATTTTTTCTTCTGTAACATGGAGCCCTTTTTTCAGCTCACTGAAGGAATTGCTTTTTTGGCAGAGTTCATGATATGTTCATGGTCAGCTATGTGGGTGCATGTATGTGCCACAGGTTATGGTTTTCTGGAAGATCAGTCTGGAATAGCATGCTGATGCTGAAAGCAAGGGGTTCTCTGAAACAGAATGTCCTTTAATTAATGCCAGGAAACTGATCAGTCAGGTCGGTATTATGACTTTAGTCTAGACTAGTTAGGGAACAAGTTTGAAATTGAAAGAACCTTTAGTTACAAACTGATGCATTGAAAATACACATCACACATGACATCATTATTTTTATGACAACTTTAAATAACCAACTGACTGACAACTTTAAAAGCAACTGACTGTTATTAGTTTAAGAATAGTTTCAGAGAAATAGTGACCCTGGAATGGTAGGAACAATTGGCATCTACTAAAGAATAAAGGTGTATGTCTTCACGAAATGAGATGGTTGTATATATGTGTTACAAGTGGCAAAGATTTTGAAAAACTCCTTATCCTTCTTACCTCTGTCACACCCTTTCCTGACTGTGCACTGGTTTCAAAAAATTCTAATTCAGTATTTTCAGTTACCTGAAAGAATGAAACTAAAAAATCGACACTCTTGCTATTCACATTTACAAAATCAGATACAACATTAAGTGGTTTGGCAATTTGCAAATTCAATGCAAGATCTCTAACATACTAAACAAATTTGATCTTACTGATTTCCCTCTTGAACTGTCTATGACTCTCTCATCTTCAGCATCCACCTTGTTACCCACTAGGACTTTACAAACATCTGGTGAAGCATTCTGCAAAGAAAGTATCCATGAAAGGTGAGGTGGGCCCTTAGTTTATGTCAGATAGTTAACACCATCTGAATTGGCATAGTCCAAAAAATAGATACATGCACATCATAACTGAGAAATAGACACAGCCCACTGTTAACAGTCAAAGTTAACATGGCAAAGGGCAATTTAGAACTGACACCAACCCTCATCAACTGTTAAACAATATGGTAGTCGGAGTCTGTCACATTGTGTTTGCAATGTTTTAACAGATGCCTGGGTCAAAGGGAGTTATGATATCATTGTGTGACTTTCTTGTGCTTATACTTGATTTATGTCGCCTGTACCCTCACTGTGACAAAAGCACAGCATACATGTAATATGTACATGCCAACAGAAGACAGATTTATTGTGCTCAGTTGTTCTTACACGTACATGCGCTTACGTTCAGGTGTCTTCACTTGAAATCCTGGCTTCAATTCAATTCCAATTTTAATTTAAATTCTCACAAACATTAACTTCACAAAGGCGTTAGGAAAAAAATAGAATACAATCATATAAATATTTAGTATCGCCCAGCTAGTGGACTAATGCAAATCCTGCGTTTTGATTGGCTACGCTACTAAGGGACTATTAGCAATAGTCATTGAGTAGCGAAATCTGCCGGTTTTTCTTTCATTTTTTTCTCCAAGTAAATATTTCTTCAACTTGCATTTGCTAACTTTATTATTGCCTTTTCTGTCCGACTGGTTGGGTGATACTAAAACAATTAGACCCTTCGCTCTCAAGGGCCACGGTTCAATAGCCCATTCAGCTTCGCCTCATGGGCTATTGACTCGTAGCCCGAAATTGGGCTACAGGTCTAATTGTTAAATAGTCTCTTGTCAGAACTGCTGTCAATTATAAGTTGTAGAATACTGTTAGTTTATCACTCATCTCTAGTCACTGTAGTCAATTTTAGCTTCTTTAGTTCTCTTGTTGCCTTTAAGTTGTATTTAGTTGCACCTAGTTGTATCTATTCTCTGTAAAACATGACCTGCTAAGATTAGCTTAGCTACTTGCCAGCATGTTATAATTTTACTTTTACTCTACAATTCAATAAAATATATGTATGTATGTTAATATGTTTATGCTTGTATTCATGTGCCGTAGGCCTCTCAACTGTTAAGTTTTGCCTATATGCAGTACTTACATCCTGAATATTCTGTAGCCACTGTGCTATGTGTTTAAATGAATCCTCAGTGGTGATGTCATAAACTAAAATTATACCCTGAAAATGACAAAATAAGCATATAGAGTTAATTATCACTTGAACAGAAAGTATGTTGCAAACTTTGAATTTAACAATGGACCTGAATCACCTTCTCATTAATTGGTAACTATTTTTCTGTACCACGAAAATATTGGGCCTCTCTATAATATAATGAGCAAGATTTTTCATCCAAATCGGCCACTGTGAAATTGTTCTATTATTTAAACTTAACAATTTACAGCTGGTATGCCCATTTTATCAATTTATAGATCTGCACAACTAGACTTAATGCTAATTATATAGGTTCTAAGCAAAGATACAGTACCCTAGAATATCTTAGCATACCAGGGAAGGTCATTGAAATTTTTCTTTAGGGTAGTGGTGAGAAATTTCCAGTATAGCCAGAGGGTGTAACCCAAAAAACCTTCCACTGGGTGTCTGGGCATTATCTGGAACAACACAAGGTTTATATACCATTGCTCCTCTGTAATATGCACTGGTGAGAGTTCTGAACCTTTCCTGACCAGCTGTATCCCTGGTGATAACAAAAAGATAACATGTACAGTGCTTTCAATGAGATCTGAAGTAAGTATGGGTATAGCTGCCCTGGTGTGGTGTGTACCTGTCCGACAGCAATAAGAGGAGTCCATAACAACCTCTTAAATATGAATGCCAAGATGACTGAGAGCTGAGTATCAGCAAAAAGAAATCCAAACTTATGTGTGTCAACTCGATCTGGTGCAGCAAGGTCAGTCAACATCGACAGAGATCTACTGTCCAGGACATTTTATCTGGGGAGTGTGAGTGTACGGATAGCATTGTCCAGAAGGGTAGGACACCAAGCCCAGGCTCAACAAAGCCTGGTGTGCAGTTAGTAGACTCAAACACATCTGGAAGTCTAAACAGTATAGCCATAAGACTAAAGTGCACATCTACAACAGTAACATTGCGTAGACCTGTGTTACTGTATGGCTCTGAATGCTGGAGAAGTTTCAAAAGGGAGATAAACAAAGTCAATGCCTTTCACAAAAGCTGACTGCAAAATAACTGCAACATCTTCTGGCCCAACAAAATTTCCAACAATGATCTGTATTAGAAGACTGTATGACAAGTATCAACCTTGAAGTTGAGAAACACCGCTTAGATGGTTGGCCAGAGAGGATACCTAAGGTTGCCCTTATAGGCGGACACATGCAGGCAAAGGAAAAGGGGGAGTCCCAAAACCACCTGGAGGAGGACAGTTGAGATTCAACTAAGTGAGATGAGTCTGGCAGGGGAAGAGGCTCAGGCAATTGCAAAGCACAAGACGCCGTGGAGGAGGGATATCGTTGAGACCCTATGACCTACTGGGGGGAATAAGAAATGATGATGATGACAACAATTAACCTCTTCTTAAGGTCCAATTTTTAAAACAGTTGACAAATTATAAACAAATTTCCTCGCAGATCATTTCGCTCGCTTAGCTGTTCTACCCTGAAACTCATGAGGTTGACTTGTGGCAAGTCTAGTCTTTCTTATTAATTAACAAAATTAATACGTAGAACTTACAAGTGTGTATAATAGCTTACCAGATTTGGAGGCGCACTTTTGTTCCATCTAGGTCTACAACTCGACTTCTACAGTCAATACCTTGAACAAGAAGAAATTGATACACTGTGCTAACATTTTATTATTTGCTTGCCATTAAATTAATACTCACTGGTAATAAAATGTCTTTCAATCTGTTTACAGGTACAACTGGCAGCAGTCATATACACTATTTAACAAATTAGACTATTTGATGAGCTGATAGTTAACAAGGGATACCCGAGTTGAAGACTATCTTCACAGAAATCGAAGACAAGGATTCTAAGTATTTTAGTATAAATAACATAACATAAGCTTAACCTCAACTTGAGGATCTAATTTTAAATCTCTGTTCCAGTCTGGAGCTCTAGCTAGACTTTTTTCTGCAAGAAGAATTCAAACTAATTCAGAAACAAACATAGGAGAATCTAGCTGCAAGCTGATCGATTTTCCTAGTTGGAAAACAGCAAAGAAAACTATTAAATAAGCTGATATTGTGTAAAAGATTGTTCTTGCTAGTATATTGAAACTAAGGGGCGCTGAGAGCCTAAATATTTTTGTGAATGGAAACGCAAGAATTTTCAGTGACTACATGAAACAAAAAAAAATTGACAACCACCACGCTTATGGGGAAAACAACAACCATGAAAGATTTACACAATACTCTTCCTCTTTACAATATTAGCCTCCCTAGCTTCCTATTTTTAGTTCCCAACTAGCAAGCCGATACTGTGAATGACGCAGAAAGTTACAAGCAATACAAGTTTTGTTATGATCAATCTCTGTAGTCACTTTGGATGTTAACAAGTGGCCAAGATATTTTGATCCGACTAGATCAAATTTTAAGTCTATCTGACCGAATGGTAGGAATACAGTGGGTGCCCAAAATATTTGGGAGAAGTTTATTAGCGCAAGTCTTAATACGTGATTTAGCTTGAGCCCAAAGAGGAAAAATCTACTAGCTAGACTTGCAATGAAAACAGCTCACCAATCGTTGAAATATACGAGTCAGAAAATACATCCTCTATGAATCTAAAGATCAGACAGGTTTTTCCAACACCGCTATCCCCAAGAATAAGAATTTTGTAAGTTGCTTCGTACTCTTTCTCTCCCATAATGTAACGAAGGTGCAAATTAAAAATCCACAGGATATCAATAACCAAAGAAACATTTACGGAAGTGAATACTCGTCCCAGACTGGCGCGTTCCTTGATCAGGCCTGGCTACCGTGATTTTGAAAAATGCGCAAGCGTAATTTTGGTCTGTTTGCCACGCCTGCCCAGTTTAACAGTCGTAAAGTCGGAAAGACGGAACAACAATTTTCACTTTAGCACTGTTCTGGAATGGCAAAGACATATGATTTCCTCTTTAAATTATTACTGATAGGAGATTCAGGCGTTGGCAAGACTTGTGTGTTGTTCCGGTTTTCCGAGGATGCCTTTAATTCCACATTCATTTCCACCATAGGTCGGTGAACTTCAGATGCCTTGCAATGTTTGCGTGTCGATTGCTGGAGAATTCACTGGCTTCGTGTGATCAAGCTGCTTCGTCCGTTCAAGACATTTAACGCTTCTTTTTGTGGCTTTCAGGCATTGATTTTAAAATAAGGACAATAGAATTAGATGGAAAGAAGATAAAGCTTCAGATATGGTAAGTGAAATTTCTCCTTGCCCATCCATGAACCATTATTAGACTGTCATCTCCACACATCTGAAGAAGTTTTTTGATGCATGTTTGTTGTCATTGTATGACCCAATGCACTGCTCTTTTTCTTATTGAGCTGCTCATCCCGAATTCCATGTTACCTGTAGTGCATAGAATAACTTTTGTTGAATTCTTTGGTTTAATTCAAAATCCGCAGACGTCTGACGTATGAGACATACAATGTAGGCATTAGCAATTTGCTTAAACAAGCATGTTATCGATTTTGCGGTTGTTTTCAATTCGCTAAGTAACTTAACTCCATTGCTGTCCATTGTCAGATTTCACCGGCCTGCTGTAAATGTGGTGCATTCCAGAAAAAAAATCAGAAAGAGCATGTATATAAACTCTATGCCTGTCAACTTGTTAAAATTTTAATAGTAGGGTTGAGACTTGTATCTTCGTCTTTTAATTAAGGTATTACTTCTGACATGAATTTATTTTTCTTGGTTATTACAAATAAGGTGGACATAATTATTAGATGTATAATGAATTGTTCTTTAAGACATCTTTAGTACTTACATAGCTTTATGGCCTTAGTCAAGCCAGGTAGTGTCAGCATCTTCCTTATCACACATTACCAAAGATAATTTTTGAAAATGATGGGGAGTAAGCATGTGATTGTCACTAATCAAACTACTTTATCATGTGACCAAGGGTTGTCAAAAGTAGGCAGCTGTCAGTGAAAGTCAATCTGTCCACTACTTTATGATCTCAGCTAGATATTCTTCTGGGTTATCCTAAATAAAATAGATAAATAAATAAATAAATAAAATACATCACAGTAGAGATAGGAAGCTACACCAGCCTTAGCTGGTTTTCAGTTATGCCTCTATCTTGGTCGAATTGAAATTCGGAGATGTTTGTTTTTGTGGAGTGAGGAAAATGATAAAACCTGAAGAAAATCCCTCGGAGCAAGGCAAAAACCAACAGCAAACTCAACCCACCTTTGGCATCAGACTGGAATCGAACCTGGGCCACATTGGTGGGAGGCAAATGTTCTCACCACTGTGCCATCCCTGCTCCTCCTGCTTCCATCTTCCTTGCCATTAGAAAAGATTACAAAATCAGTCCCTTACTCCAAAAGGTAAAGCTACATGTACATAATTGTTAACTTTGTGATGAGCCTGTATGACCACTTTTGCTCAGACCTCTTTAGACATAATGACATTGAAAGAGATACTTGAATTGGTTATTCAATGTTCAAAGATAGCTCTGACAAATTTAAATACGCCTGGGCTGGTGGAGTTGTCTATCAGATAATTGAACTTAATCTATCTCTTATCTGGTGAGCAAACAACATTTGTATAGATTTTGACTTTCAAAGATGCCCCAGTTTGGTAAAAGTCCTGATTCTCTGCACGATGGTTATTGTTTTTTTTTTTTTGTCATAAAGTGTGTGCAGTAAATCGTAGTTATTAAACCGCGCAGCCGTAGGCTGGGCGGTTTCTTCCTCAGCCTTTGGTTTATTAATTTTTTTTTTAGCTTTGTCGGTGAGTAGACCCAAACTCTGACTCACTCGGCCAATTGTTGTCACCGGATGATGTCATCATCAGCCAATTACAGGCCATTTCTCAACTCTTTTCGTCATTTCCCCCCTCAGGAGCATTTTGTCAAGTTAGCAAATTAACTACTCAGACAGAACATGGCCGTCTGTGAGAAATGTTTATTTGGTCAAAATTGGGCCAAACTCCGTTGGAGATGCACATCAGGACATTTGCAAGGATAAAGAATGTAACTTAGGACCAGTTGCTGGCTACGAAGGCTGAAATTATCCAGAGTTAAGTTGTATTTTCGTTTTGCGTGCGAAACAGAAGAGTTTGTAATCTGGAATTTTTGTTTCTGTTCACTTTCGAAGGGAATATTCAGTGCATTATAAATGTATTACATATGGCCATGGAACACGCTGACGGTGATAAATGCAAGATCGTGTTTACTTCGCCAGAAGCAATGATGGAATTTTCTGGGGAAGAAAAGTTAAAAATTAGCCTTCGCGCTTGTGAAAACCCTTTTATTATAACATATGTAAATTGATAGTCGTTTGAAAGGTCAAGGTAATTTTTCCTTAGACATAAACAAAATTCTCCGATTACAAGTAACACTAGACCTGTCTCATGCAAAGAATGTTTCAATATCTCAAACCGTCCTCTCCCTATTCACGTACACTCGTATGAAATTTCTAAGTTTCTTGACACAGAGACTTAGTTTCTGCTCAACAAATGCTGTCAAAGTGCAAGTTTCTTCAATTTTAAAGGGAAAAAAATCTTCGTTGTGACAAGGTAGATTTGAACCCGGCGCGCTAGTACGGCAGTCTTCCATCCTAACCACTAGACCACCGAGGAAACGCTACCAATGGATGTTTTAATTTAAGTACCATATCAGAAACCCGAACGCCATAAAGAAGCTAACCATTAACCCTAACCCTTATCAGTATTTTCAGTGCTTAGGCCTATAATCAGTATTTACTTTGTGTATGCATCACCATCTTTTAAATTGTTTCCGGGTAATGTTTTCTCGCAAAACGTTGTTGCTAAATATTACATAATGTTTTTATGTGAGCGCAAAAGAGTTAAAAAAGCGCGGTTTTAATTTTTTTTAAAAAAAATTCTGGTCTCAAATATACCACAAATGTATTACAACAACAAGAAATAAAGGAAACTGAATTAATGTGTCTACATGTATAGTTTATTCAAGACCTTCTCTCTCTGGCAGATACTGATCACAGCTCAGTGCTGATCTCGATAATTCTTAGTAATGCTTTAGACTTTAAGAATGAAGATGGCACTAAAAACATATAGTTCATGTAGACAATACCATGTATAGTCCTACTGTTTCAAACTCTCAGGGGAATCGAAAATAATTTGAAATTAGTGGGAGTTTGAAAAAGCTATTAGTAAATGGTGAAGAACTCATCTAGGGGAAATGTTCAAAAGTGGGAAATAAAAGGAATTTCAAATAACCAAGTTTGAATTATGAGGGTCCAGGTTAGCCTGCATTGTAGCCGGACGTGGTCAGTGAAGCAGGCTAGGTCCAGGTGTAGTTCACATGTTTTCCCAGAATATCACTGGGCTTTGTGTATATTTTTCATAATGGCTAATTACATTTTAGCCATTATTTAATTTCACATTTAGAGGAAACCAAGAAAGTAATTTTGGCTCTGAGAATTTGTCCCTAAATGATCTGATCCATATTGGTAGCCATAAAAACAGCTACCACAGCATATTGAAGTTTACTTCTGTAGGAGCTCATGGCTATTATGGGTGTTTCTTGGCTTTTAGGGACACAGCTGGCCAGGAGAGGTTCCGACCATCACAACCGCTTTACTACCGTGGTGCAATGGTGAGGCATATGTGAACTTAAAAAGTTTTGGTGAGTGGAAAATTTCTGATTGAAGAATGTTTTCAAGACTTACTTTGCGTGATTACTAGGGAATCATGCTTGTGTATGACATCACAAATGATAAATCCTTTGAGAATATCAAGAACTGGATCAGAAATATTGAAGAGGTGAGCACTTTGAATTTAGGACATAACATGTTCAGAGTGTGCGCATAACGCAGCAAAATGAGAGTTGTGGCTTTGTGTGACAGAGAGGTAGCATTAACATGCATTTTGATTATAGCTAAGTGTTTTAGAACTGTGAAATGACAAACATGGGTATAGACTTTTGTAAAATGTATTTGATATGGATAGTGTCGGTGTGAGGCAAATGTCAATGCTATTGTTGCTTTGGGAACTAACTTAGAATCAATGCCAACATATTTGTACTTTTGACTTTGATTATATTGACTCTGATTGGTCTGTTCAGCATGCATCATCTGATGTGGAGAAAATGGTGCTGGGAAACAAGTGCGACATGGAGGACAGAAGATAGTGTCTAAAGAAAGAGGAACACAGGTAGACTTGCATGTGGCTTACACTGAAATTATAATTCTGGATGGTTTTTTGGCATTGTCATACCCCAGAGAAGAAGTTAATTAAACAGCCAGATTTCATTTTGTGAACTTTCTTGTACCTGTAAGACTTGAAAAAACTCTGACTTGCATGCTTGTTGATCTAAAGTTCCAAGATATAACAGTTAAGGTGATTCCCGGGTTTTGCATTGTGCATTCCTACTGCGCATGATTTTTGCATCATCAGAGCGCGTGTTTACAAAACATGAGAGATTTCCCTCAAACTAAGCTCAATAGCGGGATAAAAGCTCTTTTTCTCTTAAACGAGCACGGTGACCCCCACTTTTTATTTTATAAATTCAATGAGAACAATATCCGCAATAACTGAGAAAAAATTTGGCAGAAATCTATGGCTACTTTTTTGGCAAATGAAATAAATGCTACAGATAGAGACATAACGGGCGTAATAGAGCAAGTCCAAATTATGTTTGCTTTAAAGGATAAAAATATCAGTTAATAATGCAAGGTATTTGAAGCCATTTTTTCTGGGACATAGATGCATAAGCAATCAAAGAAAGTCAAACTCTGTGTGATATAACACGCCGCATTGAAAAATAATCGAACTTATTTGTTGCACACTGAGATAACCAAAAGTCACCTAAATAACCATATTTGTCAGCATTGTGGCATGAAAACAAGCACGGTGACCCCCTCTTTTTATTACGTTTTCAACATCTCCTTGTACTGTAATGACACCATACCAAGTTTCATCGGAAATCTATGGTGGGTTCTTTTACTCGGGAATCACCTTAATGGTCAGGAACATCATGTGTAAGGCACATGCTTGTCCAGCAATAATTGCTGTGAAAAAATCTTTTAAACAGATTTTTCGTTATGTTTTCAAATGAGAGAAGCAAGGTTGACCTGCCCATTTGACAAAAACGAAAATTAGTGTTAAATTAAATCCAAATGCCAATAAAATCTACACCTAAATCCACATTAGTTTATCTACATTATAACTGTTTTGGCTGTATTTCTTGTCTTGTTTCCCTTACTCCAGTTGGCAACGGAATATGGAATTAAATTCATGGAGACAAGTGCAAAAGCTAGTATCAATGTAGAAGAGGTAAGTGAGTGTGAAAATAAAGTACCGGTAACCTTTACAGAAAAGACATTGCAGGATGTCCATTTTATAACTTGCTAATGGTTTTGTATCTGCAGGCATTTTTCACCCTTGCAAGAGATATAAAACTAAAAATGGACAAGAAACTGGTGAGTTTGTGTTCCAAAATCAAGTTTATTGTTCTAGTATTGAATGATGCATTTTCTGATGAAGATCTTTATGTACCGTACCACTGGTACTGCAAAAGTTTTCAGCCGGACTCTGTTTGAGCGGCATTCCATGCAGGGTGGTCATTAACTTTGTAATCATCTGCAGCGTTGATCTTCACACCTGTAGCAAACGTTTTAGGTTTTGAGTGAAACATCAAGGGTCCATCAAACATACTCATCTGTGGCAGGTGTTACAGGTTAATGGCCCTATTGACAGCCCAGCTATGCAACTACTTCAAAAGAACACATTAACCCCAAACATGACAGGACATGATACATTGAAGTGTGACTTGAAAGTGACTTTTTCTGAAAGAAAATATTTACAGAAGGAATGCCACTAAATGGAATACTTAAATATTCATATGAATTAGAATTTTGACAGAAAGTTTTGTAAAGATGAGGTACTTGTTAATTTTATGTGACCTATGAGATAGCTATTATCTATTTGGTGTCTGTGTTTATATATGCTTTTTTTTCATTTTCAGGAACAATCAAGTCCCCAAGCAACATCAACAATCCATGTCACACAACAACCTAAACAATCAAGAGGGTTTTTTCGCTGCACATTATTTTAGAATATTAATTTTTAGAATTCTTTTTGCAAGTATATCACTACGTCAAAATGTACTTGGCAGTAGTGTTCTCCTTGCTTACTTCAACAAGACAAGCTGTATTTAAACTGATGGGTCAAAGTGGTGGAAATGTAAACTTTACGCAAAAGAAGGTCAACTGTCTGGGAAGTTGCTTGATCAGTAACACAGACATGTGCATGTAACAGGGAGGGTGGTTACACCACAGACTTGTTACGTGAAGGATTATTTGCAGTCCATCTTGCCCAGTCTTGACTTTCCAGTTTCTTTTTATGGCTTAAAATTGCCCTTGAGCCTCATGGAACTATTGTTTTGAGGTGACCTATGATTTGAAAATCATATATATGAGTTTTGTATGTTACTAGAAATGGTAACAAACAGTTTGATGTACAGTGCATCAGGCCTTTCCAGTCAGATGTAGCATGTTGAACATTGAGTTGCAGAGTTGATTGCAGTTATAACGAACTGATGAATTATTGTGCTTTTTGCTAAGAAAAATTAACTATGTGTTTAATTCCCGCTAGTGCAGTTTTGAATAGAGTGTTCTCCCTTATTAGTATGGCTTTCTCCCAGGCTACATGGTTTGACATTTTAATAAAGTTTTTTATGTATTGGTATTGGTGTTGTAAAACCAAAACCAAACCAATTTCTTACCAATGAAACTAATCAGTCAATCTCAAATCATAGTAAAACAAAAACCAAAGTAATATTGTTGCCTGATTCCTTTCAACACTCCATTGAAAACTTCTTCAGTTATAAATTATTAGACAATCATTATATTTTTATAACAAAGCAAAGTGCATGTAGGCAAGACAAGAATGGAAGGCATGATGAGAGAGTAAACTTCTCTAGATGCAATGGAGAATCGCACAGCAAGATAATGGCAGAGTTCCTCTTTAGCCTGTGTCAAAGACACCCCTCTCTGAAAGAAAAATTATTGGAGAGACAGGCTGTGTGATTCTGTTGACAATCGTGTTCCTTGCATACACTATCCAGGCAATAAACCATTTCAATGCTACAACAGCTGAAGTGACACACAAAGACAACTAAGGAACTTGCTTTCTGTGCGTGATCTTTTCATGAAACAGTTAATGCCCTTTCAGTGGCACAAATAAAGAAACAGTTCACAGAATAATTTTTTTGAGATAATCTGTTTTATGGTAACTGCAGAAATTCTGGTGTGCTCTTTGGCTAAGTTTCATTGTCAATAAGCGGTCAAACACATGAATTTATTAATTTTGCAAAGTGTCAACAAGAGCACACAATTTGACAATTGGTCATCATAAAAAACGAATTGGCATCAGTTTTTCATGGGTCTGTCCTGTTATTGACTGCAGATCCATGGCGACTTTGACAATGCTGTGATGAAATTCATGATCAATAACAGGACAAACCTATGAAAAACTGACATCAGTTTGCTAGTTTCTTAAAGGGGCTCAGTCGCTGTATTTTGAGTTATTTTGATCATGAACAAAATTACTGTTAAATTGAAGGAGACCTGAAAATAATACTTGACAAAGATAGGCAAACACCAAAGAGATAATAATAAGTCATAAAGGAACAAGGATGGTTAAGGATGGAGAAGATTGACATGGATTACAAACAGCAAAATTGAATTATTTGGGCTAAACTTTTCAAACCATTTAACTGTGATGTAGCTCCTTTAAAGGGGCTCAGTCACGGCATCTTGAGTTATTTTGAACATCGAAAAAAATAACCGTTAAATTGAAGGAAACCTAAAAATAACAGTTTGTAAAGATAGAAAAACATCAAAGAGATGATAATAAACCATAAAGGAACAAGGATGGTTAAGGATGGAGAAGATTGACGCGGATTGCAAACAACGAATTTGAAAAGTTGTGCTAAGCTTTTCAAACGTGACTGAGCCCCTTTAAGCTCTAAATCTCACTCACACAGTTAACAAATTTTGACAGTAGTCTTCAGTTAAACCACAAATGATTAATCAACCAATCAGGTCATTTTCTACACATCCCTGGAAAAGTCATGCCTTGAACATGATTGACAGCAGTAGCACGCATATGCTTCTCTGCAATTTTTCTTTCGTGTGGGCTGGCTATAACAGGGTAGCTTACGTATGTGTCCAAGAGGCACAGAAACTGTGAATGACAGTAAATACATGTTTTAGACATTTTTCAAATGGATAAGAACTACAGTTTGCTGTCCAGAAACATGAAATCTAAAGAGTTGTGAATGGGAAGTTTTATATTAATATTTGTGGGATTAGTGAAAGCCCACCTAAACTTACAATACATATTAAAAAAGAAAAACGTAGGTTGTAGGAGTAGAAAGGGAAGGGATAATTCAGCTTATTATATAACTGAGAAAATTGCATCACTGTGATTGGCTGAGAGCTGGCCAATTCAACATTAATTTTTAATTCGCATTGCAGTGCAAATTAACCTGTGTGCTTTCATGATTTTCTCAGTCATATAATGAATGAGTAGTCGTATGAAGGCTCAAGCAATAGAGTCCCAAAGTGATGACATCTCAAAAACATTTTATGAAATTATGGGATATGATGCCATATTCTTATAGAGGATCCTAAATGATGCCCTCCTACCAAAAATTAGCTCTACATTGCAATTCCCGATGGAGATATAAGGGATCAAAGTTGGATAGCATCCCATACAAACCCTTGAAAATTTGTTCTGGTTCCTTCAGTTTGGAACCAGCTCAAAATTAGAGAGATTTATATGGGGCAGTATCAAACTTTCATCCTTTACATTTCGGCTGGGAATAACAATTAAGATGTAATTTTTGGCAAGGACCCTTTTCTAAGGATGCTCTATTTGAAAATGGTGCCAAATCCCATAATTTCACAGATTTATTTTTTTGTGGCATCACACTTCGGTACTCTATTGTGACTTTACACTACTTGCGGTGTTTGAAAATTCTTTCAAATTGCACTTGCCTAGAGGGTTACACAATTTTGAAAGAATTTTCAAATAATTATGTCCACAATTAATTACCTATACAAATTTGAATATAATCATGGGAAAGTACAAAATCCTCTTCCTATGACCAGAGATTCTTTATCTAAGTTAGATGTTCAATGTCTAATGTATTGTTTGATTTTCTCTTTAGTCAACACTTTTACAAACTTCCTATATCTGATTGGCTATCAGCAGGCACAATTTTATTCCCAGCAGGATATTGTACACATCATGCTTGTAACTGACCATTGTATAACTTTGTCTTGTGTAATTGCACCGCAAATGTCACTTTGTGTGTCCTATATTTTGGGCAGATGATATACAGCAGTGGCAGATCCAGAGGAGGCCCTTCATCACTATTTTGGGTAAAAAAAGAGAACTTGTCAAAAGGAAGAACAGCTGGCAGGGCTGGCTTGTCTTCCTTTGACATGTTCAAGGTCTGGATCTGCCACTGTGGTGAACAGTAAAGACTAGTCAAGAGTGTTTGTGTCTTTGAGCTATTGGTCTGATAATTGTCTGTTTGAAATTTGATGTTCTTAAAACTAGCACATTTGCCCCCAGAACTTCGCTTCTTGGGCAAATATTTGTTTTAAGAACATCAAATTTCTGTGGGGCAACTATTAGCATATAGTTCCTCAACAGAAACACTCTATCGTTTAAATTATTGAAACCTAGCTATATGTACCTTCATTTACCAAATTCAAGTGGTTCAGTAAAAAGGTTTGTTACTCCATTTCATAAAGGTAAAGAAGGGACTCTTTGTTATGCATGGTTTGCCTCATGCCAGTTGCAGTGATGTCTTCCCTTGAATTAGTTCTTTAAAATGTTGTGTATAATTAGTCATAAAAGAAACTTGCCTTTGATTACAGAGTTGAAAATATTATATTGCTTGGTATAGTTGATATAGACTCTATGAAGGAGTTATAATTACCACCACTTTATTGTCCCTTTTTTCCCCTCACCAGTTGGGCATGCCAATGAAACAATTATTAGGCAAACTATGTGCAATTTGTTGGCTACGAAGATGACTTGTGTTACTTTTCCTGGCTAAGATGTATTTTTTCCCAACAAAGATTCTCTTCTACATGTATACTTTGACCCAGAGATTATATACCCTACTGTTGTTTTCCACTCCATATGCCTGCATATGTACCTCAGAGCCAGTTACATTTCTTATTTCAGCAATACAGCTAGAGGACTAAATGATTGAGTTTTTTTTGTATTAAGAATATTACCTGTAAAAGAATGCCCATGGTATTTATGGCATGGTTTTCAACTTATTTGCTTTAAATTGTAAGTCAGTCCCAATATTAGGGCAGTAATGTTCTAAAGACAAAGGTTTTTGGTAGTTTGGTATGTCTAAGTTTTGCAACCAAATTGTTTGGCTAAGTATCAGAGATTGAAAATGTCAAGTCCTAAATGTTCTTATAAAAACTAATATTTAACAAAGCAAAGTGTTACACAGGTAACACAAAAATTTAAAGGAGCTGTGTCAGTTTGCATATCTTCAAAAGGTTAGCCTTTTTTGAAGTTTATTTGTAATCCATGTTAATCTTCTCCATCCTTTAACATCATTGTACTTTTTTCTTATTGTTTGTTTTCTCTTTAATGTTTTTCTTACTTGAGTACTATTTTCAGGCTTCCTTCAATCTAAGTTTCATTTTTATGTGTCCAAAATAGCTCCTTTAATTTCAGTCTAAAAGTTGTCATTAATTGATTGATGTGGGCATGCTGGTTCTTCCATAATCTAAATTTTGCCATGGCAAATAGCTAGGCTGTCTCCTCTTCAATCATTTATACACTACTAGTAAGTAAATTACAGTTTTCTGTTGGCCTCCAAGGGAGAGTTCTACTCCCCCGGGGATGGGCGAGGGCCTGGACCTAGAATGTCCACAAATGAGACTAATAAGTAAAGTATTGCGGAAATTGGGCATAATTCATTATTAGCCAAGATTAAATGATCATTGCCAAAGGAGTAGTTTGTGACCCTCTGCTCTGTTTAAATTAAAGTTATAAAGATTTTTATAAAGTATGTCTGTTTAATTTTGTCTGAATCCATGTTTAGATTCCTGGGGCAATATGTTAATTTTTCTCTTCACCTTCCCTGCCATCCACAGTTCTAATTTTTATTTTCCCATCTGATCCTAAGTTCCAAGCAATGAACTTTGGTGAAAAAAATTTTCCATTTGGATGGAAAGCAATTTTTCTATGAAGTTTTAAAAACCTGAAAATCCTATTTTATTGCGGTCTACCCATGCCGCCGATCACATCATCGACGTGCTCAGATTTGCGTTGGAAAGTGGCAAAAACATGAACTCGTAACCGTTATACCTATTGAATAAGTGCCAGCACCCCCATTCCCCCTTTCAATGTTGGATAATAGTCAAATGCAAACTTGCGTTAGATCAAAGTGTTTTGTCAACATTGCACGGGGGTGGGGAGGGGCAAAATGCGAAACCAACCCTTGTGACCAAGGTTGTAGATCTGTAAATTTAGCTTCGCAGTCTATGCAAAATGCTCCTTTCCAGCATTTGGTATGAACTACTAAGTTAAATTTCAGAGGTAAAACAAGCCAAAAAAAGTCAGCCTGAAGTCACGTGTTCCTTAATCTACGTCACAACTCATTCCAAACCAGGGGAAGACTGGTGCGAATGGTGGACCAAAATTGCGGCAAATTTGAACATTTTTAAAACTTCTAAAATAGATTGCATTTTATCCAAATCGCATTTTTCTTTCGCAGAAGCTCATTGTGTGATATATAGAATCAGATAAGAAAATAAAAATTTTCATGATATGGATTTTTACCTCTGTTTTAATACAAGCTCTGGCACAACCTTTCAAATGGAAAGAATTTGCAGGCCCGTAGGAGGGGGGGTTCGAGGGGTTCGAACGAACCCCCCTTGAGGCCCATTTTTTCTTTTTTTTTCTTTTTTTTACTGTTGCCGACCACTAACCGAGCACCGACTCTTGGACTGAAGATTGTCAGGATTGAGCTTTCGCTAGCCTATTCAAAATAAAGTATTTGTTGTTTCCACTGTTATGTTTTCGGTTTTGGGAGCCATCGTGGTCAAAACGCTACCGCATAGGACGCTTTGCGACTGCTGTCTAACTACATAACAAACTAGAAAGCCCAGGATTCCGCGGAAAAAAAAGACACGAAAAACACAACGAGGTCCGTATCGGCCCAGGCAAATTAAGACAAATTCGCCCCCGCTAGATATGATTACTACCGTTTGCAAGCTTGCTTGAAGCGTGACGAAATAACTTTGTTTTGAAAAGTTATAACTTAGTCGTTTAGGGGTCAGAACTTATTAGTTATACAGGTGAAACTTGTGCCCGAGCCAGACAAAACGTTTAGTTTCCCGTGTGAAACTTAAAGTTTTAAACATCAAACTCGCTAAAGCAATAAAAAACTGCGAGAAATCCGTTGAATGTGTTAAAAATTTATTTAATCTACACCACGACGACTGTCAGTTCTATGGATGCTGGAACACAGCCACTAAGGGATGCCTCTGGACTACTCCAAGCCATTACGAACTTTGAATTTGTCGTGACTCTTGCCATTGGATACCTCTACCTGTCGCACGTGAGTTCTCTAACAACGAAGTTGCAACGGAAGAGCAATGACATTTTCTTTACTTTACTTAACTTTACTTCAATGATTTTACAGCAAAAAAGGCTTTCACAATGGTTTCGAGTGTGCTAAAGTCGTACCAAGAAATGCGCACCGATATGGACGAGATGTATGATGATGCGTATGAGAAGGCAATGGCAATGGCAGCTAAGGTGGGAGTGGCGCCAACAGCTCCCAGAGTTGCTGGCAGGCAACTTCATCACGCCAACGCTTCAGCTCCAAAAAGTAAAGCAAAGGAGTATTATCGGATCAACGTGGCTGCTCCATTTCTTGACCACATCATTTTGCAGCTGGGAGAGCACTTCGATGCCTTTACCGTCTAAGCCTCAAGGCTACTTGCTTTGGTTCCCTCCGTACGAAACGAAGTCGCAAGAGTTACAAGGGGTCGTCGATATGTACAGGGACATTCTTCCATCTCCACAGCTCTTCCCGGCAGAATTTCGGCGGTGGAGAATCAAGTATGCAGAGGAGGAAGAGTTCCCGGGCTCGTGTGCCACAGCCCTGAAGCAGTGCGACGAGGATGAATTTCCCAACATATTCACTCTGCTCAAAATACTATGCACTTTGTCCGTAACTAGCTGCGAGTGCGAAAGGTCCTTCGAATTCAGCGCGATGCTTAAACACCTATATGCGATGCACGATGAGCGAGAACAGATCAGCGTCACTTGCTTTTATGCATATTCATTACGACATGCAAATAGACCTTGAAGAAGTGGTGGCGCTATTTGCTACCATGCATCCGCGAATGGTAGAACTATCAAATTTGCTGTACTTAATGTTACTGTGGCCTCTTGTTGTGATACGGACTGTTAGTGTTATACCAATAATGCACTAGCTTTTTGTATAGTAACGAATTAAGGGATTTACAATACTAGAGCGATCCAAACTGACGTTTGATTAAAAGCGCTTTTTCTTCCCTACCCCCACCCTACGCTAAACGTTTTTCCTCAGGCAAATGAATACGAACCCCCGTTGAAATACCCCAGCTACGGGCCTGATTTGATTTGCATGACAATTAACTTGCAAGAAAAACTCATTTCTCTTAGAAAGGTTGTGTATCAGACTCCTTGTGAAACAGGTAATGCACCTATCAATGTCAAGCCGGTGGTGGGGGGGGGGGGGGGAGGGGTTGGGGGGGAATGTGGAACATAGGGCAGGGATTATCATTTGATCGATCGCTTTGGCCCGGGTGTAGGGCATTTGAATTATCTTGCTGTACTAGGGGTGGGGGATATTTGAATCCCCTGCAAACATTCGACCACAAAACAGTTTGCAAATCATCTTATCTTAGTTATATTTGACCTCACATTTTTGCCTGGGAGAAGGGAATTTAACAGCAGTTTTTTGGAAAATGTCAAATCCTTGGCCTATGCCCAAACTCCCACTCCCACTCCCCCTGCTGACTTGACATTGATAGGTACATAGCAGTGGCAGATTTAGGGGAGGGGCCCGGTGTGCTGGCCCTCCTCCTTATTTTGGGTAGAAAGGAGGAAAAGCCAGCAGGGCAAGCAGAAAAACAAACTCCCCCCCCCCCTGCAAAGGCAACAATTAATGTCCTGGGGTGAATCTAGTGGAAGGGGGGGGGGGGTGTGGGTAGAACTTCCTAAATTTAAAAAAAAAAAAATGAGACATAACACGCTGACTAAGCCTGTAAGCAAGCCAGAATGGAAACCGAGGACGTAGAACCTCTAGCTGATCGTGCTGTCAAATATTCCTTTGTTTAGAAAGGCATACAAACGAGGCAAAAGGGTCAATACAAAGCAGGATTGACCCTTTCACCTCGTTTGCATGTCAAACCGCTGATAACTGCGATGAGAGCTATTAAATTTTCTGCGGGGGGATGGATGCCCCGGAAGGGGGGGGGTACTCCCTTATTAGGGTTTAATGGGGACGTGCGACCAGCCAGGGTATGTTTTTTCAGGGTGTCGAATTTATCATTGTTTGTCTTAATCAGGGTATCAGTTTATCAATTTTTGTCTTAAATGGGATATCTTTTCTTGGACGATAAACAGCAAGATTTTTACAAGCTCTTGTAAATTATTATTGACTTCCATTGACTTTGGCATTGATAACAGGCACATTTAAGTAAATTTCCATTGATTACACAACAAGAAAGCCACACAATTTGTAACCGCAACTTTTAATCTATGTCTTAAACAGGGTATCAAAAAACAGAATTCTGTCTTAAACAGGGTAGGAAAATGAGCGATATTCGTCTTAAACAGGGTCAGGGTATGAGAGGCCAGGCCGCACCTCCCCATCCAATGATATATCGAGTACCACCACCCCCCCCACCCCCCCCCCCCCCCCCCCCCGCCCCGGGATGGATGCCCTCAGACCATGCCAGTCTCGAACCCCCTTGCTAAAATCCTTAACTGGGTATGGCCTACGAATTTTAATCACACTAAATAAAAACAGACAAATTTACGAATAGCAGATTTAACACGAATGTTTTTATCAGGCGCTTCGGTGAAAACACGTCGACTGGATTCAGCTGGATTGTCTCAAGGTCTCTCAAGAAACAGTTTTTTTTAACTTTTGGAGATAGTTTTTTCCAATTGAACCTAAAAAACATAATTTTTTCCCCTTTCTTTTCTTTTTTTTCGTTTTTATTTTTTTTTTTTTCATTTCTTTTTTTTTTTTTGTTTTCAATTTACCTTGCCGGAGCCCCTACTATGAACCGATATTAAAATATCGGCTCATCAAAGATCAACTGGTCTGAAGGCTCCGCCCAAAAGACCGGGTCGGGCACATGTGGCTGAAGTGGTCACATGACAGTGTTATGGTGAAAGAAGATCCAAGATGGCTGCTTGTTGGTTCCATGACACGGGGAGGAATAACTCGCCTTCTACGCGATATTCCTTCCGAAGGTTTGTAAAAGTACTCTCTCCGATGAGTATTTTTCCTAGTGCATTCAGTTACTTAAAATATTAAAAAAGGCGACATACGAGTGTTGAAGAGAGAGGATTTGAATCCTAATTACATTGCTTGAAGGAAATGAACGTTCATAGCCATAGGTAGACGTAAATTTCTACCGAACAGATTTGTTTCAACAAGTGTAAGGTCGTTTTGTCGTCTCTGAATTTGACTAGTACTTGACAGGTTATAGAAAAAATGATTTAGCTCTTAACTGTGCGTAGAGAAAAGAACCATTGTCAGAAATATTTTGCTGAGAATGCGTTTTCGGTTCTGAGGGACAAACACGACAAACTAATGGCTCACTTTAAAATTTATCTGGTGTGTGCCTGGTATTTTCTGGCCATGCCCAGTGTTTTAGAACTACGAATCTGAGATGCAAGTAGGTCATGTTGTTGACGGAATAGGTCAAAATTTATCGTGAACATTCGTATAAACAGTAGGGTGAAGAAACGTGTGTCCTTTGCTTGTGGCGTGTTGACGTTGTAGAAAACCTCTTCTAAAAGTAAGGTTCAGACGACGCAGTCTGAAAGTCTGAATAATTGTAACGTGATTATTTGATTATTTACTTCTGTCAGTTCTTTTTCAATGATTGTTTTTTCGCCCTGTTATTGGTATTGGGTAAATTCACTCAACATGCTTCGAGTTAACCGTTATTGACTGCGAATTTGTCAATATAATTAAGCTTTGAGCATTAAACCCATCGTTAATATTGAGATCATTTACTCAACTCTTGATTTTCTTTACTCAGGAAACTGAGGAAGCAAATGAAAACGAGATGATGCCATTGTACACTTCACCTTTGCCAACAAACCTATTTGTAGGGGCCTTCCTTTCTTCAAACTCATTGGAACTCAATATTCATACCCAAGATTGATATATAGCAAAGGCTGTGTTTTGTTAATTGTCTTCCGGTGGGTACTCGTATTATCCCTTACTTCTTATCACAGCTAGAAGTAACTTAAGGTTATTTTAAATGCACTGTAGTGGGTTTAAACCCCTTAAAGGCATGCAGAGAAATTGACAAAATTTAATAGTTTCACAAAAGGAATCAAACCTGCATCAACTTGAAAGAAACATCGAAGAAACATTGTATCCTTTTAAACAGACATTCACTTGCTTATAAATTTAAGTTCAATAAATTTTAAACAGGAATATAATTTGAAGATAATGTGTGATGTAAATTTTTTCTTTTAGTATGTACACAATTTTAACTATTTATTTATTTAGGTATTTAGTTAGTTATATAGTTATTTAGTTTTACTATTTGCGTTTCCTATTTTATACATTCTTATTACACCTTAAATTTTTTTCACTTTTCAACTTGGTAAATGGTGCAGTGTAGCACCAAAGCATTCACTCTTTTAAATGTGTTTTAAAAATCTTTTATCATTTAACTTCTTTATCAATTATTGTTCTATTGTTAATCATTGTGTCTTTTTAATTTTTCAGGCAAACATTGGAGATTGGAGTTTTCAAGGCCAAATTAATGTCCCCAAACATTTTTTGTATAGTTAGATTTTGATATTTAGAGGCGCTGGTTTAAAAGGAGTTCAAAAGATTTATATCATATTTTTTTTCATTGGCAAACTTTGTGTTATCAAATTCTGAAGATGGCAACTGAAACTTGGAAGGTAAGAATCTTTGCCATTCAGAAATTCTTGTGTATTTTTAGTCCAAAAGTGTATGATTGCAAATAAAGAATGATATAAGGATTAAGTATTTTCACAGTGGGCATAAATGCATATGATTAACTAGTCAGAACTCCTGGTTTTCATACCATAGACCAAACATCTGCAGAGGTTTTGTAATAGAGACTTGCTTAATTTAAATTATTTTGGGTGAATACCTAAACAGAAAAGCACCAAAGTAGTTGTGTGCTGTGTGTGGAGCTAGATGGCAATTTGTAACTACATGTAGTATAACATAACCTTTGATGGAATAAAGATGTATAACTTGCCATCTTGGGACGTGTGTTTATGATGCTGGTCACGATATGATATAAATGGTCATTTGAATGTATGTACAGTAACTACCATAATAGCAATACATGTAGTGCTGATAGAATTCAGTGAAAGGTGGATTTTATGTTGCAGGATTCTGAACGCAGGGATCGGACCAGAACAACATCATATGACTTTAACGATCGCGACTTTTATATTGGCAATACCAACAGGGGAAGACCTTACTCTTATAGCAGTTCTTTCTCTGGGAGTTCTGGGTAAGAGTTTTGTTTTTGTTTTGTTTTTGTTTTGTTTTTCATTACTATCATGCAATCCACAAAAGACTAATAGACTATATGTGTTTATTGTCATTTTCATTAATTCCCTTACAAATTTGTAAGGAAGTGTTATGTAAATAAAAATACTATCATGTTTGGCTTTCTTTATCATTTGGGTTTTATCTGGGCATGTTGTCTTAGTTTTTGTACATATGCAGGTCAAAATGTCACTACATGCACAGTTCTTCATATATTCTCAGCTATGAAGATCTTTTAAAATTTATTATTTCATGATATAATTTATAATTTTACATTAACAATTTAATTGAGTGGGACACTATCTAGACATTGATAAAGACTGGAGCATGAAGAATATTTAAAATGTCACATTTATAATATAAATGGACATGTAGTGTTCTTTCATTTTGACTCACTGAGTTATAAACTGATAAGGTCATTACATATTTGGTCAATTTATCAATTGTAATTGACTGATGGTGTTAATGAAAATTAGAGAGTTATTGCAATACTGATCATGATTATTTGGCTTATATTGATGCTGTTCTGATTTTCCTTTCAGAACAAGAGAAACTGGTGTAGTTGAGAAACTCTTGGTAAGTGGTCATTATTCTTTCAAAAAAACTTTAATGAATTCCTTCTAAAAGTTTTTTCGGCCAAAAGAAATGAGCACAATACCAATAAAATATTATTTGTGCAATGTACTATATGTACAGTATCTGCTCCATTTATCAGGGCTCAAAAATTATTTGAATTCCAGATTTCCTTATGAACAACTAGCTCTCACATTTTTTTTGCCCAGGGTAATGGCATGCTTGTTGGCAAATAACTTACATGCACCCTAAGCCCTTGCCTGTTGGACAAACTACAAGGAAAAGTTACTTTCCCCACAAGAAAAATTTCCCAGAGGGCCAGATGACCTGATTATTTATATATCTATACTTTGGGATGAATTGATTCTATTTTTTTTTTTTTTTTTTCATTCTGTATATTTTTTGTGTTGTAGCATTCATATGGCTTTATCCAGTGCTGTGAGAGAGCATTACGGATCTTCTTCCATTACAGCCAGATCAATGAAGACCCTGAGGACCTGAATGTTGGAGGTATACACTAAGAGTTTTCTCCTTCAATTTATTTCTACAGGTATCTCCAATTATGACAATATGAGATGCAGGGAAAAATATGATCATCTTGCTGATATATCATCCGCTCTCTAAGCACATTGCATATTTGTAGCTTGGTGTGAAGTAGCTTACAGCAAGTGATGTTGTTTACATTGTTTAAATCTCAGACATTCAATGTTGTCAGTATCACTCTTACAGACAAGTGAATCTGAATTGTTCTATTCACAATTGGTTCTATGCACCAGAATATGATTGCACCTGCCTTGTTCTTAAGAGGGAAAATGTTCTTTATATAGTCCAGATTATGCTTGTCAACATCAGATTTCATTTGCTAATTTCACCACAAAGCCACACTTTGAAATTGCTATTTGTGAGTTTTATCATGGAGAAATTCCCAAGGCAGCAAAGAGGAAAAGAATACTGTAGTTAAAACAACATGGAGGTGCCAGCAGTTTAAGAACAAAGCTCCTGGTAAGATTGACCAGCAATCTGATTTTTCATGATTTCCACACCTTATAACCAATTCTTTACTTTCAGTAGCACATGACATGCTATATGTACAGGAGTTCATCGTATCATATACAGAATAAATTGATACAGTCTTAAAAATAAGTGTGCACAGACAAGTTTCCAACCAAATCCCCCACCTGCAAAAACTTTTAATGGGAAGATATTCTTGCCACACAGAGCAACAACTTGTAGACCCTATGCAAAAATGGCTGCCTTTATATTATTCTTTTGTTCGTATTTAAATGACCTCACTAGCCTCGTTTTTGAGACAAAAATTGTAAAGAATTTGTTATCCCGAATGAGGTTAGTGAGGCTATTTTGAATACGAACAAAAGAATAATTTAAAGGCAGCCATTTTTACATACATGTAGGGTCTATGTTTGTGAAATTCCAGAATTCACAGTCAATTGCCTAATGTTCATCATGTGTTCTTGTCTTTCAGATGAAATGGAATTTGAGGTTACATCGGATCAGCGGACAGGAAAGCCAATTGCTTGCCGTGTGGTTAGACTTGAAGCAGGATCTGTGTCCTTTGAGGTTTGTTCATTGAATGCCTTTCATTTAAAGTGTCTATACCGCCAAAAAGTTATTTTAGGTTTTCATCATCTCTATAACATCTAAAAATGTCTTCAAACCCAAAGAAGTGAATTCCGATGCTTTTTGGCATAAAAATCAAGCTTTAAATTTCACGCCTTGGCCACGCCCAATGAAGATGACCGCGTAATGTTAGATTGGTGACGAATGACGTCACTTCAGGAATATCTCGAAGCTTTATGCTTTTATTTTGCTTGCTTGACAACCGCATTGCTTCGCAAACTTCAATTTGTTTGTTTTTTTGGCGAGGAAAACTCCTCACCACTACTGAAACAACAATTACCTAAACTAGAAGAATCCCGTGATTCCTGACTTGACGTCATGACCCATTCAGAAACCCAGACTCTATTCTGCACTGACTCACGGTCAACTTCATTGGGCGTGGCTGAAGCGGGAACTTTAAGGCGATATCTTAGGGCGTTAAAATCTCAGAATCCAATTTTTTTTCTTAGAATACCTCTTTACACAGTATAGAGCTACCATAACTATAAAAAACCCTGTTGGCAGTATAGACACTTTAAGCTAGCTAATATATTGACTGGCTCAACTTAGTTTCTCTATGGCTCAATAGTTAGAATGCAAGTTATGGGCTTAAGTGCTGTCTGGAATTCAGATTTTTTCTGTGTTCCATAGATGTGTCACATGTATGTGACCGTACAACACTTGGCCAATACAACTTTGTGGCATATTCATACTTCGGAAACATGAACTTCATGCACATGGAATATAAATTCCAATTCAAGTCTCCAATCTTTTGTCTGCTCAGATGCCAGCATGCACTCATCACCATGTCAAAGGCACTGAAAATTGAAGAGAATTGAATCATCTGGCACCATGGAGAATACCCACAGGATATAAAACTTGTGGGATGTTATTATTGTGTGTTATCCTAATCGCCAAACACAATTTTAATCTTATTGTTGTATAGTCCTAAAAATTGAGGGGAAAACATACAGCAAGAGTGTAACTCTGCGAAACGATTTCGATTGAACCGGCTAAACTTCACTGTTTATGTACTAGAGGCAACCTTGAGAATTCCTTTCAAGGTAATTTAATATTAATACTTTATACCTTGAAACCATAAATAAATACATTTTGTAAGCACCTGTATGTGGGCTAAGCTTCCTCTGGTCTTCCTCACTATTGATTTTCAGATTCGAAGTGAAGACAAAGTGAACGGAGTCATAGATGCTGAGCCCAAGTTGTACTTGAAAAAACAACACAAAATCTGTAAGAACTTAGTCTTGATTCACTAGTTGTAACCATAATGATTAATAAGAAAATTAATTTTCAGTCTTGACGAATTGTTAAATTATTAAATGTATGCTGTCAGTGGCTTTAAAAGATATTTTATATTTTTTTAAAGGAGGCCAGATTTACATTAACCTGCATTATTTTTATTATATAATAGATTACTGTATATTGGACAAATGGTTTGAATTTTCACTTTCCTGGCAATGCATTTATTTATTTATTTTATTTATTTTATTTATTGAATTTTTTAGAAGAGATCCTTTACTAAGAAACTCCTTAGAGTATTAAAAATGTTTTACATCGTTGCAGTTTCTCTGGGTTGACTATAAAAAAAAGAAAAACAAGTTCCTTTAAAGACAATTGTACACCGTAATTCATAAAAACATATCATTGTAAACCTCGGTTGTAATATGTTTTTTATCTGTTCTTGTTTTTCAGCCATCAAAATGGACTTGTTGATCCTGACATGGGACGGGTCAGTTATCAGAGGAATGGAGTAAGTCAACACAGAAAAAAATATAAAAAATACTTCTTACACTATGTATACTTGTAAAACAATGGACAGTGAATCAATAGAGATGCCAGACTCCCTGGCCTCTTTTTATAACTGATGTACAGTAACATTGATATTTTCCATTTTTTCCAGGAATACTTTTATCTCTCATTCTCTGCGAGCGATGTTAATAATTCTGGCACACCCCTCCACAAGGGAGACAAAGTTGAATTTTATGTAGCAACTGATAAAAGGTTTGCTCCAGTAACTAAAAGTACATTGAGCATTACTAGACCTTGTACTCTTACATGTACATGTACCCTGTGGTGGGTTACCTTATTGTGGAAAATTTATTTTAACACTTGTGTAAATTTCATTTGTATCATGGAAAATCAGTTTCTTAAGATCTGATAATAGTTAGGGCCATAGTGATGTGTATAATAACTTTTATTGTCTGAGGCGCGACAAAGCTTAGGTTAACGGTTGCTTTGACTTATCGTGCACATATCTAATCTTTTTCTTGTTATTGATTTGTCTTCTTAAAGAACTGGTGTTATCCGAGCTCGTGAAGTTACCCTTTTGGAGGCAGCAGACACTGAGAAATGTCAGGTATGATGTATCAGTGGGATTCTTTGAGGTGCATTTTGTCTTGACAGTGCTGGTGAATTCTCAACTTCAGATTTCTTGCCTAACAACAATAGTGACAGTAGTGCAAAGGATTGTTATGCAGTGTACATGTATGCATTATTATCTTCAACTTAATGGCAGGGCATCAGTTGAGATAAGAAGTTACATGTCATCTTTGATCTGCTGTTGCAGGGGGTTGTTTCATCAATGAAAGAATCGTTTGGATTCATTGAGAGGGCCAGACAAAGTCAGTGAGGTAAGATTCATGTTTATGTTATTCATTGTAGAGTCAATCTTGAATTGGGACTAAACATTTTTCTTGTTATTTGTTCTGTAAATTTGGCAGCTGAGGTTATCAGGGCTCAAGAAGTGTCATCCAGTTGTCTGGGACAAGTAGATTTTCCCATTGGGCCAGCAACTTTTCATATTCACTTGCCCTTTGGGCAAGGCCGAGGCAAAATAAAATGCAATGAAAAGTAAACTAAGACTTGTCCAAGGGAATATATTTAAACTCAAACAGCAACAACGGTCTTGCATTTATGTGTAACTAGAGTTTAGTGCACCTGACCCAAACTTCTAGTCTCCTGTTCTTCTTACTGTATGTTTGTTTGTTTTTTTTCTGTTTTGGTAGATCTTCTTCCACTACAGTGAATTTAGAGGGAATATTAATGAGCTCATGTTAGGAGATGATGTGGAATTTGGGATACAAGCAAGAAATGTATGGCTCATTGTTTTGTGGTGTTTGAAGTTGTCTAATTTATTGTACATCTACATGTACAATTAACAAATAGATTCCATGTTGCTGTGTATCGGTTCAGTAATAGATCACAGATGACGTCAAAATGTGGTAAGAACATCGGTGGCACGCTCAGCTACGCCTCGTGTTCCTTTTTTTTTGTTCTTACCACATTTTGACGGTTTTCCCCTCTCATCAAAAACCAACATTTCCAAATTACAATTCGATCTTAGAATGCACGGGCATTTCAAGTGAGGTCTTATGAACTCCTGGTGCTCCGTAGGTAAACAAATTACATATTTTACATGATAAAACTTCATGTAGTTCACTCTTGTTGATGTTTTATTACTGTATACTTGTGACTCGTTAACCATTATCTCAATACTACAGGTAGGTGTGGACAACAGATTATGTTTACCATGATGTTATCAAACTAATTTGATACACTCTCCAAGCAGGGTAAAGAAGTTGCAGTACGTGTGGAAAAACTACCTGAGGGTACAGTGAAGTTTGAAGATGTGAGCAGTGTGAGATATCAGGGAACTGTGGATCGGCCCTTGAGTAAATCAGCTGCAAAACGGCAAAATGATCCACTGCATGGAAAAATAGTATTTACCTTACCTGATAGTGAAGATGTTGAGGAAGACATTGTCTTTTCTGAACGAGACTTGCAAGGAGACTTTTCTCTAAGAGCTGGAGATGTAGTGGAATTTAACATTGCAGTGGGTAGGTTGTGAATGCTGCATCCAGTGTTTGATAGTTATAGAATGTGGATAGAAATGTGTGTGCACTAGGAATGGTCAATTTCTGTTCATCATACAATGTAGCTGCATATACACCATTTCACCATGCAGCGTACATCACCACATTTGCTTTTTTGGGTTATAAGATGCACATGGCATGTGATTATACATGTAGTACATGTTAACAAGCATTCATGTTACATCATTCTTTAGATCGTCGTGACTCACTAAAGAGAGCTACACAAATCAGCTTGGTTGATGTGGCAGAACAGATGATGGAGAGCCAAGAGAAATGGTAATGAGATAGTTTCCTACAGGGTCGGAAATTGTGCTTCCCTGGTTGCCAATGCGACTAAAAATTTTGCACTGGCGACCAGAATTTCACAGCTGGTCACCACATTTTCCCATTTGGCATCTGAAAAAAAGGTCAGTCGTCAGTTGGTGCCTGCTTAAAAAAGTTAATTTACGACCCTGTCCTATAATATATTATATATGAGGTTACTACAGTGTGCTTGTACAAGTAAGAAATAACTTCAATGGGTTGAGATGAGTAAGTGCAAAGGTGAATGCTTCTCTAGAGATTACACTTGAATCTTGTCTCTAAACTGCCACTTTAAGGCTCAGAAACTCACAGTTAGGATGTGAAACTGCTCAGCCATTCACTTGTAACAAAACTACCAAGGATAGAATAGCAAAACAAATACATTCAAGTACAGGCCCTAGTTGTAGCAGTCATAGGCCCATCAAAAGGTCACTCCAGAAATTGAGAACTCCAGACTGCATACGTCCAAACTAACTTTGTGTATAATATTTGGCCACATGAAGTTTCACTTCTCATTGATGAAAATTGATCATTAATTCATCTACATGTATATGTATTGCTACAACATGTTATCTCAATACTGTTGAAGTTTGGCCAATATTTGTTCAAATGATCTAAAAGATCCATTGTTTGCATCAGGGTGTTGTTGCATCACTGAAGGAAGGCTTTGGGTTCATAAAATGCTGTGACAGAGATGCCAGGATGTTTTTCCACTATAGTGAACTTCTAGACTCGGTATGTAATCAATGTTGAACAGAAATCTAGATCTCCATTTATTAAGTCAGTAAATTCATCAAGACATTGCACCAATTAAATTAGATTCGATTATAAAATTTAAAAAATTAAAAATATATATAGTTAAAAAGATTATTAACTAAATAGGGAAGCAACTTAGAATTAAAAACAACCATGGAGTTTGACTCGGCTATTTCCGCAGGTAGTTTATTCCATTGTCTTATGGTCCTTAAGAAGAAAGAAAAATAAATAAGCACCAAGACAACATGTAACTGAAAACTTAATGATAGCACTGATATGCAATTTGTAAGAGTTGATGAACAGCATACAGTTTAATGCCAGCAATACTACAGTGTGCATATACGTATGCATGTGTCTGGCCTTTGCTAGCTTAGAAAACAGAAATCTACCGTTGTGTGCTTATCCTAGTTGCATATCCTCAGTAAGGAATATGTCAAATCAACCTTGTAGACTGATTATTGAAGTTAAACAGTGTCATTTGTACAGTCCTGTCTGTGTTACATTTTTAATTAGGCGCACCAGATTCAAGTGGGAGATGAAGTAGAATTTGCAGTGTCTGAGGTTAGTGT
>JAHPZR010002035.1:62500-77500 GCA_019787425.1 Platygyra sinensis
AATTTTAGCATTATATTAACTCATTGCTATTACCAGTCAGTTCTTTTTTTGTGTTGTTTTTCTTGTTGTTGATGATGATTATGGCCAAGGCATAGAAAGAAATGTATTTTGTTTAATTATTTTCAGTCAGCCTGTAATCTTGGGTATCCCTTGTTCATGTAGATATGCTGTGAAGTTCAGAAAATCACACAGTTTCAAATAAAATTTAATACTTTGGAATTAATCCTCGCTTGAGGGCAGTGCTGTTAGCAAATTAATTCAGAGTGATGTGGATCTTTGGGGGTTTGGGGCATTAGATGATAACACTCTGATTTGGCCTCAGAATGCTGGAAACTTATTTTCAAGGTCACTTAAGAGGACCTCAATTTGAATAATTCACCAAGACAGGATACCCCAGACCCCCTACAAGTGACCACCTTGGGCAATCTGTATCTTTAGCCACCATCACTGAAATCCTGTATCCAATCCAGAATCTCATGTATTGTGTTGTTCATTCATAAGGGATTTGTTGCTACCCTCAAGGAAAACTTTGGTTTCTTGGAAACATCTGAACATGACAAAGAAGTGTTCTTTCATTACAGGTTTGTGAATGTGATTAAAGAGTATTAAATTTAGTTTAATGTGACATAGTGGGCCCTTTCCATTCAACAAGAAATTGTTATTTTCAAAACAGAGGCAAATGGTATAGAAATTTCCTTAGAAAGTTTCTGCCAAGAAATGTTACCTTTAGAAAAAGCAAACCATTGTACTGAAATTTCAGGAAATTCCATATTGGCTGAGTTTTGATGCCAAACCCCTCTCAGCCAGACCCGGGGGTGCTTTCCATTTTGCCAAAGATTCTGGAAATTTCAGTAACAGCTGGAGGGTGGTACACTTTTTTCGATCATGGTTGAAATATTCTGGCTGAAATTCACTCTCAAGAAATGCACACTACTGCAGAACATACAATACTGACGTTTTTTGTCCAATGTAATATCATGAGATTCATACAAAGGGATGTGATATTTTAATGATTACAAGGGATGGTAGACAAAATCAAAGTCAAAATCATTCAAAGGATTAAATAAACAAGAAATAATTAAAGTTGTTGTTTTTCTTAATATGCTGGCTTAGTTTTGTGAAGTTCACCTTTTGTAAACCATCTGTTCATTAAAATTTTAAGAATGTGAAGTTCAAACTAGTTAGTAACCAAGGAGAATTAATAGGTTAAGCACAGTACTGGGTTAGCGAATTTTAGCAGTGCTATTTTTAGAATTCTTATTTAGATTCTCAGGTTTGCAAAATTTCTTAGATTAGCACTGCTTTCCTAGTATATTGTGGACAGAATGTCGGTGGAAGCTGTTGTTTGGTTAATTGCTCCAACAGCTGACCAGTTGTGAATGGGTGACTGGCTGATTAACCCTCATTTGCTGACAAACATACTAACTCACTGATTGATTGATGATTGATTGATTCATTGATTGATTGGTTGACTGAATGACTGATTTTCTGATTGATTGACTGGTTGGTTGATTGGTTGATTGGTTGGTTGATTGATTGATTGACTGATTGATTGATTGAGTGATTGATGGACTGACTGACTGACAGACTGATTGATTGATTGATTGATTGATCGATCGATCGATTGATTGTTTGATTGATTGATTAACTGACACATGTACCCATTCATGGCAGTGAATATGATGGTGATCCTAATGAGCTCATTCTTGGAGATGAAATTGAGTATACACTCCGATGTAAGAATGGTAAAGTTAGCTCAGAGATGCTGGTCAAACTACCTCAGGGCACCATTACACAGGAACAGGTTCTACCAGAAGTCTACGTGGGAAAAGTTGTAAGGTCTTTGAGACGTGCTGATCCTCAGGTACAAATCACAATTATTTTTTCTACAATGTGCATAATTATGTCATTGGTATTCACATTGTGAGAACTTTTGTTGTCTCTCCCAAGGAGATAGTAAGTCATTCTCTCTCAGACCTTAAATTTTGCCGACTTTCACATAGAACTGTTTTACAACTTCAATTTGATGTTTGAAATTATACTTAAGAGTGCAGAGTAATGAAAAGAAAGGGCATTTTAACAGGTTACTGTTATTGTGGAGACTTACTCCTGCTATGTCAGGAAAATAACAATTTTGTGATAAGTGATAAGCCCACCATACTTCCTGACAGAAAATTTTACAACTTCGGAAAGTATATGTTAGATAGGACTGAAGCAAAGCTACCTAAGGTCAACGCTTATAACCAGGAAATTATGGTAAAATGGGTTGGCTATCAAAAGGAAAAGGATAAATTTCAAATAACATTGACATCTGTATGAATTTTTCAGCAAGTAGAGTATGCTGGTTTGATAGAGCGTATCATCCGTGAAGACCAAGACAGTGAAGAAGAGAACGAGGTGGAGCAGGAAGCAGAAAAAGAGTTGTCATTTACCATTGAGTATGGCATTACAAGTCTTGTGGACAAAAAGACTGTCCTTCAGCCTGGAGATAAGGTACATTACTTCCCTTGTCCACTAGCATCCTCTTAGATTTTGGATGCTATACTAAATCTCCTCCTTCCTGGTAAGCCAAAAATGCATCCCTTCTTCATAGACTCAACTAGCTTACAACCAATGTCTGGCGTTCAAACGGTTCAAATACTTTACCTTTTAGATTTCATTTGAGATTTTTCTGCGTACTTTTCCTTGATTGTAGGAAACCATTTTAACAAGCCTCAGTCCTGTCATCAGGGAATACCCCACTAAATATTGTTGTAGTTTAAGTTTAATTGTCATTTGTCGACTTTGGCCTTGTGAGTTTTGCCGATATCTGGTAATGTTCTAGTCTCGGAATACCGTTCAATCTGTAGTAGATCTATTGCATGAATTCAGCAATACCCCGGCCATTGCGTGGATGCACTTGGTATCGTCACGCTAAAAAGATTGCGTGACGAGTCCAGATGGCATAATCCTGGGACGCTATCTCCTGTTTGCTAACCTCAACTAACACGCAAATATTAAGCAAGGCAGAATTGCTTTTTAAACATTGTTTTTTTTTTTTGTCCCGTTAGGTCCGTTTTCAAGTTGGTGTTAATAAACAGACGGGCAAGGAGATAGCCATGAAAGTAGTCAGCGTACGACAACGCGTGCGGGCGCGAGTTGAATCTCTCAAAGGCCAGGTGAGTAGTGTCCTTTTCCTATCCCTTCTGACACGCAGCCAGAGAGTGGGTCAGTCAGTCGGCTGACTCTTGCTTGCTTGCTCGCTCGCGTGCGTGCGTGCGTGCGTGCATGCGTGCTTGCATGCTTGCTTGCTTGCTTGCTTGCTTGCTTGCTTGCTTGCTTGCTCGCGTGCGTGCGTGCGTGCGTGCGTGCTTGCTTGCTTGCTTGCTTGCTTGCTTGCTCGCTCGCGTGCGTGCGTGCGTGCGTGCTTGCTTGCTTGCTTGCTTGCTTGCTTGCTTGCTTGCTTGCTTGCTTGCTTGCTTGCTTGCTTGCTTGCTAAATGTAACTAGGAGGTTACATGTAGGTGTTGATTTTGGACAGTGTAAAGGAACGAAAGGTGGAGAGAAATACAACAAACAAATTAATTAAACTTCATTTAGTTGGCCTGTCTGAAGAGAAAAGTTGACCTTTTCTCCTCACAATCACTAAGAACCCAGAATTTACCTAAGGAAAATTTTTAAACGGAAAATAAGCGGAAACTTCGCCTTCCAGTATAACAGTACATATTGTTAGATTTATTAAGTGTTCCTGTATCTCTTCCTCAGTTCGGCTTCATTGCTTATGAAAACGAGGAAGGCAAGAACCTGTTTTTCCACATGAGTGAAGTGGAGGGTGAAGTTGAACTCCAGGCAAGTTTAAAATTCATTTGTGTTTGACTCTGGGGACTTTGCTTTAGCAAAGAAGAGTGTGTATTTTATGAAAGCGTTAACTTATTAGCGGATCTTTCACAGTTTGACGTTTTTCATTGTTTTCTTACTCTGCAGCCAGGGGACGAAGTGGAATTTGTTGTTGTTCAGAATCAGAAAAGTCGTAAAATGAGTGCTTGTAGCTTACGAAAAATGTGGTTAGTACAACCTTGAGATTTTTTTATTGACTGTTTAATTGCTTTGCTAAAGCTTTAGTGCCAGTTTTACTCAGCTTGATAAGCTTTTCAGTTAATCTGAGTAAAAGTTACCTTTTTTGTGTTAATTGGAATTTGATAATAAAGCTTGTTGTTGATGTTGTTAGATTTGCCTTTACCCAAAGGCCTTCATTTTTCCACTGATTTGTCTCTGTTATGTGGTCGTATTTTCCTGAACATGCACTGTTTTCAAAGACATTTTATCCCGTCAATTTAGTCAAAATGTAGCAAGCAGCACTTCTTAATGGTTGTCGCTTCGGTAGTTGCCACAAAATTCCTTCAAAATGTCATGTATTTAACAATTATCCTGCGAAATCGCGCGGAATATCATCTGATACTTAGCCGACGAGGCCGTAGGCCGAGTCGGCTAAAATCAGACGATATTCCGCGAGATTGAGCAGGATAACTGTTTTATTATTCAACAAATTGATAACAAAATTGATTTCCAAGCTCGTAACATTTTAAAACCTTTCTGTCGACATTTTTTCACTTCACTTTTTCTTCCCACGTACGAAGCTACGTATATCGCCGGATATCTGTTACCTACGGATGACAGATATCGAGAGCATCATGACCATATTTGGATAGTGTTACAATTTGTTGAATAATAAAGGTAGTTATTATTCATTCAAAATATTTCCCCGTTTCTGATTGGTTAAAACCACACGCATAATTCACCATAAACAGCTGCTGCTAACCAAATTTGGAAAGAATCTTCGTCATATTGAATCAATGACGTCAAAAGTGCAGCCCGCTGAAAATTATTGAACCGATGACGTCAAAAGTGCAGCCCGCTGCAGATTATTGAACCGTTAACCGAGAAAACCTGGGGGCGAGATTGTGTTTTTTTGGGTGAGCAGAAAAACAACGAGAGAAATGGCGAAACTCCTTTAAGAACGGGGAAATATTTTGAATGAATAATAAAGCAATCATTGAATGAGGCTGAGTAGGATATGAAGAATTCTGCAGATCTCGGAGGGTGTTATCCACCTCGGCCTTCGGCCTCTGTGGATAACACTCTCCTTGATCTGCAGAATTCTTCATATCCTACTCAGCCTCATTCAATAATTGCTAAATATCAGTCACAATTACACGAACGAACGCACGCACGATAAAACGAACGTACTTCACAAAGTTCAAACAATAGCCTTATTGTCACGATTAACTTTGCTCATTTGCATTACAATGAAATGTAGCATGTATGTGAGGCAATTTCGGGCTATTTTGTAGTTTTAGCCCGAAATTGCCTCGCATCCACGTTGGATCACATTGTAATGCAAATTAGAAAGCTAACCGTGAAAAGGGCTAATAAACACTGATTTGTAGTGAAGCTGTGTTGATTGTAATGAATTAGAAACTTTACAAGTGAAATTAACAATAAAGTGTCTAATCTATTATGTTGTTTTGTGCAGTGATTCTCAGCGACCTGAGCGGCTCATCCGTAGAGCGTTTTCTGAGAATATTGAGAGCCCCGGACCCAGGTGAGCGAGCTGACTTCATTGTAAAATTTTGTTGTCTAATTTTATTCTTACAGTAGCATTGCTCTTCGATGTAATATTAACGGGGCGCGAACAAAGGTATTCTTGTAATCGTGTTGGATTTTGTAGTTTTGTAATTAGATTCTCCCTACTGTACTGAATGGAGAGCGAATTTCAGTGTTGACAGTGCTGCTACATTTCCCCGCAGAATCGAAGTGATTCGTAAACCCTCGGGACCGGATGGCACTAGAGGATTCACATACAAGCGAACTCTGAGGTGCCAGTCAGATACCACCTCCGACCACACCCCGGGGTGTCACGTCAACGGATCAAGTGACACCCCGGCCAAGTTCGAGAACGGGACATCAGTAGAGGAAGGGAACGTGTTCGAGGATCTTGTCGCCAAGATATGTGGCCAGGAATAAGAATGAAAAGTACACAGTGCGAGCTCTTGCGAGGAAGTGATTACTGTAATATAGGATAATACATGTCTAGTATCTAACATCAAACTCTAGCGCGCTTGTTCAGTCCGTGGTAAATAAGTGCCGTATTACTTTAGTTATATACTAGCTGCGGATTTAGTTGTCACTTTGCCTCGGTTTGTTTCTTTATTTTAATAATCTCAAACTGATCCCTCCTGTTAAGGAATTTTTTTCTCATTTAGTGTGATTATTTCGATCTTTCTAATGTATTTTTTCCTTTTTTCTAGTACTATGTAGTTAATTTTCCTGTTATTCTTCGATTGCCACTGAAATCACGTTCAAAGGATGCAATCCTGCCAACTTTACAATGTCCAAACGAAGTAACGGTATTTTTTTAAGAAGAGTACTCCTACAACACTTGCTGTTTGCGTTGTTGCTTCGGAACGGTTCGTTTGACTCGCGTGGTGTCAAAAAGCATTTTAATGATCCTCAGGTGAATCATGGAAGAACCGGGCATAGTATGAACCGTTTGCGAAACCAGTGTAACTGTGAGCGGTTGATTCGGAGCAATTCTCTAGATAATTCTGTCACCTAATCAGTTTGAGTGATTCACAGGAATGCACTACTTTTATTAGTTTCTTTGATTTTGCGCACCAAGGGTGAAATAAAACAACTAGGGTAATTTTAGTTTAATATATAATTAAAATGTCGATGTACATCATGCATGAAGGAAATAAAACTGTAAGTGGAAACTTTTCAGTGTCGCACGTGTCTCACAGTTAGGAAATTTCCCTCCTTCAATTGTAAGTGGATGTTGAAGTGAAAGTGATAATAGATTTTTCTTTTTTGGCATTTATATATCGTTGAGGGACTTCTAAGAGATCTGCCAAACACAAGAACAACAGTGGATTGGGGAAAGGTGTGGTCGAGTAGGGCTTGGCGCCTGAGGAGTGTTGCATGGTGACCCAGATAACAGCTGTCAAAGAAATTTGATTGACATTTAAAAGATGAACACTTCACTCTTGAGGGGAGGGTGGTGATTTTGAAAAAATAAATGCAGACGACCACTGTTGGAAAAAAACATTCGCGCACGTGAAGTGAGGCGAATAAAAAATGAGAAAAAATGTGCACGCTTGCCGAGAAAAAAATTCCCAGTACTTGAAATGGTTAATTAAGGCCTGGCTGAACTAGAGAAACACTGTTGCGGAGGCAAACGTTTCCCAGTTTAGCCGCGGGGGAAACGTATGTTGCAGAAACAAATTTTGCTGCTCGGATACAATGTATTTGCCTGAAGTCAAAAACATTTTTGCCTCCCGTACACAAAGTTTACGCCTGAAACATGTTTCCCAGTTTAGCCACCATGAAAGAAATGTTGATTAGGTTCCAGTGCTGCTCATTAATTTAAACGTTCCCCAGCAACGTCGAGCAAAGAACAGTGGTTGACGGCGAAGTTGAAGCAGAAGGGAAGGCAAAAAAAGGAAAGGAATAGGAAGGACGAGGAGAGAGAGTTACTCGTTGCTTTGTATGACTGTTGCGGGATGAAGCGGATGAAGACTGTATGAAAGGCTATCATAAGGACTATCACAAAATCAAAATTTATGAGAGGACAAATGCAATACCCAGACTTCTTCAAAGGTCACTTACAATGCGCATGAGTGACCCTTAGTTTTCCGAAACAATGTTTTCTAGTTTAGCCATGCAGCGGGGCAGCAAAACATTTTGTTTCTTTCCTGCTCATTTAGCCACCCCGAGAAAAAATAGCAAAAAAACAATGTTTTCGCAACAATGCTTCCGTTTCTCATAAGACCCGGTAACTTAATGGGCCCGAAATCATATTTTGAAATCAAAGTCTCGAGAAAAGTAGGGTGTGTTCTGACCTCTAATGAAGTCCATTTTGCTTCTTTAGCTGATAACTTTACTGCACTATTTTCAAAACTTTTGAAACTCCCATTCTTAATGGAAAACAAAACAGCTTAAGGGGTCCGGTAGTTACCGGGAGCTTTCGAGAAAAGGGCCCCAGGCCTTATAATAAAAACATTCGTACGCTCTGATTCGTACGTGTACAAAATCGCTCATCCCGCCGCCCCCCCCCCCCCCCCCCCAACTGACCCCGTTCAGAAGTCAGATGCTCCACCCCTGACTACACCAAAACGGTTACTCGTGCTTAGTAGTAGCATAGAACGTTGTCACCAAGGAATGCCAATGTTGTTTTTCAGACGACCACCGTTGAAGTTTTAGTCCGGGTAAATAAAAGTAGGCATGGATTTTAGAAAACTCCGACAAGACGCTAAAAGAGGGCATGGAGAGGGTTCACAAACCATTTCAATCAACCAAATAAATGAAACAAAAATGATGTCATTTTGTTGCGGCTTTAATCAAGTCCTGAACATTGCTTGGCAGTACCACCTTTAAACACCAGCCTGGAGACACCTGTAAAGCGAAACAAAATAAAATTTTCAGTGTCTGCATTCGTTTCCGTTTTCATTGTAGAGTTGCAATAAATAATCCCGAGACAGGAAAACGTCGATTTAAAAATTAATATTTCCAATTAACAATCTAGCGAATCTTTGCAGATCCATGAAGTTTGTCTGTCGGTTTCAGAACAATCCTGTGGCAGAATCGTGAAATGCTAGTTGAGTTATGATGTGAAATAGAGCCCCTCTCTAAGAGTTCTGGGACAGCACTAATTTCAGAGGTAATTCGCCTGCCTGGTTCACGTTCTCACTCCAAAACTGAACATTTTTCGTTCATGTTTTACCAAGGAATGTACCCTTAGCTTCCAACAAGTCGCCCTACATGCTGGCAAACTAAGATCGCGTCTTCTGCTGTGCGCCAAGTGCCAGACAATGTCAGGCTAAGATCCTCTGATTTACTTGTAATAACCGTAATCTCTTCCGGTGTATTAGCGTGTAAAAGAAGTACACAAAGTTTTTTAAAGCGGAGAATATGAAGGCAGAAACCGACACAACGTAGAATGATTTTTGAAGGTGTACTATATTTCGGCTGGCCAAACCAGCCTTCTTCAGGTACAATGGGAGTTTTACATTGGCACGTGTTTTAGTACACCTTCAAAAATCATTCTACGTTGTGTCGGTTTCTGCCTTCATATTCTTCATTTAATTTGTGAAGCCGATTAGATCACTACATTGATCCAACGTATACCAGCAGGATCATCGTTCCGGTTGCTGCTTAAACATTTTTTAAAGCCTTTGTAGCGTGAATTGGGATACTGCGACTCGCGGACAATGCCCCTTTCGCTTACTTCCATTGGATCGGAATGCTACCTTACTAAAGAAAACACAGGCTACAACCCTCTCCCCCTCCCCCCTTCGCCCCCCCCCCCCCAATATTGTTAGGTTTTCCCACATGACAGCACAAGGGAATAAGCCACGCGGCTATTTTATTCCATGTCCTTATGTTTTTCGCTCCTCCCTCGCCTAAGGAAAACAAAAGGTTTGCTGGTTGTCTAACACAACACAGTGTACTCGCCTAACGCTCGAACCTGGATTTCTTGATCAAGCCTCCATCGAACTAGCCTGCGTTGCAGACCGGGCGTTAGTTTGTCTACAACGCAGGTAACCATCGAATTGACTATTAAGGTACTGACCCGCGAAGGAACCGACTGACAGGGACATATTGCAGTGGCATGTAGCAGAGATAAAATCACAGGATTTTTTTTTTAGATTATCTTCCTACAAGTGTGAACACGCTACCTTAAGATGAGCACTTGTATTTGACGTGGATGTACTTGGACGACACAACTGCACACGGGTTTCCATAAACGTCATTAGACGCATCAAGCTCACAGCTATCTTTCCCGTCACAAGCTTTCTTTATCTTACAATTAAACAAAGTAAATGACTTACTAAGAAATAAGAATTCTCTTCCTTTCATTTATGCTGTATTTCATTACCATTAGCTATCTCTGGTTCCCGGGCCGGGGGGTATTCGATAGTTAGTAAAATCCAACTAGTGGTCTATTATCAATGCTGCGTTCTGATTGGTTGAGCTACTAGTAGGCTATTTGTTATAGCCCACTAGTAGCGAAAAGCGCCGGCTTTGAAAACCAAAACAATGGCAGCTGAATAGCTTTAACTAGCGAAAGATGTTTTGTCTCGATATTTTTTTGACCAACTAGTTGGATTTTACTAAAACAATTATTCCTCTCGCCCTCATGGGCTCTGAGTCAATAACCCATTCGGCTTTCGACCTCATGGCTATTGACTCAGAGCTCATTCGGGCTCGAGGAATAATTGTTAATTATTCTTGGGTGGTGAGGTGCGGCCCGGCCCCTCATCCCCTAACCCTGTTTAAGAAAATATCGCTGATTTGCCTACCCTGCTTGAGACAGAATCCCGATTTATGATACCCTGTTTAAAACATTTAACCCGAAACCATACCCTGTGTAAGACGATAATACATATCGAAATTCTTATTTAATCCATTGGCAATCACAAAACTATTTACAGCTTGATCAACAGAGACGCGAGGAGCTTTTTACGCTAAGTACATAGTATACATCAAGTACTGAACGCCTTTTTACGGTCTATATTAAAAGTCAATATTAAAAGATCGGCTTGTAAAAGTTTTGCCTGTAGCTTAGTTCGTAGAACATACGCGCAGGCTGTTTATCGTCCAAGAAAGGAATACCCTGTTTTAAGACAAAAATACCGAAAATCACACCCTGGCTGGGCCGCACGTCCCCATTGAGCCCTTATAGGGAGTGCCACCTACCCCCGGGCTCTGGTCTCGTTCCACATCTGAGGCCACAGATTTTAAAAGGTTACATTGTACACTAGGTGGACGTTACAGAGCGAGCAAAGCCATTAAGACCATTGATGTGCGAATGATTGATGGCAGTTTGAAACATCCGTTGTTACCATTTGTTATGGCGCGGAATAATTAACAAGGTGCAAGGTCCTGTGTTCTTTGGAACTGAAGAATTCCTCTTTCCATAGGCGTCTGTGACAATTTAAAGTCAGTCGTTTGTTATGGCGATTAAACTGATCAGGTTACCTTCTCTTCGGATCCGTCAGCTTCACAGTTTGTGTTCAGCCCAACACCACATTTAAACATTTGTTTCCTTCCATAGTATGCACGTGTTATTTTGATCTTCCTCCCACCGTAACACGTGACTCTATCTCTGTTGTTCTGACATATGAACTTTTCGTACGTGTACGAATCTAGTAATAAATACAAAGTATTGTTTATTTTGTCAATATTCTAGAGCAGGGGTTGTTGGGGCTTCTACACTCTTTTTTTTATAAGAATATATTTTCTAAGAATGTCAAGGCTGAAATTTGCGAAATTGTAAGAATATTTTGAGAATAAAGCCGAGGCTGAGATTTTGAAAAGGATAGATATAATTTTGTGTTGAAACATCTGTAAATACAATACAATTTTATGTTTTTAACACAACCATATAAAATTATTCCTTAATTTCTCTGAACGGCGAAACTAGCCAACAAAACGAAAAAACCAGGACTTGAAGACACATGACAACGCGATTCAGATCTAGATACCAAACACTTGTAATTGATACCCCTATAAATTCTAAAACAGAAATGTCATAAGCTAAAATTTAAGAATGATACAAGAATATTTTCCGCCTAAAATCGGCAGAAAAATAACAATATTCAGCCTGGGCAGGAAAAAAGAGTGTATTTTTACAGTTATTGTTTAGATCAGGTTCTAGGGGATTTCTTTTTCTAAAATATCCGGTTTTTGGTTTGGCCTCTGTCGAGATTTTTCGCTTATTTCCTTTTCAGCATTCGGCTTTTTGTTTTAGTTATTTGCTTGCCTGGTTCCTAGGTCATTTTGGATCAGCCTGGTCAATCGGTGCAAGTTCACGTGGAGTCCCAGATGACGCAAATTAGAACAACAACGAGAGACCACTTCTCGACGAGAATGTTAGTTTGATTGCTCAAATGATCATGAGTTTTTCGTTTGCAAATATGCATTTATAAGAAAAGCGCCGTTTATGGGAAAATCTAACAATCGAGAGGAACATCGTAGGCTATTTAAAAAAAAATGGTACGACAAGGATTTCAAGTAAGGATGCTTTTATCTCGATTTTAACCATCATAATAGAATTAAAAGTACACATCTTTCGCTGCTGTATCAAGCTTACTGGATTTAATTACATTGAGTTTTCATGTATGGTGGGTGGTTTTTCGATTTCTAGTGATTTTTAAAGCGGTCACTCGGTTTTCAAAGACATTTTGGGCGGTTTTTTCGTTTTCTAGTGTGCCCCAATGGACTCCACCCTGCACCCCTTGCACTGAATGTGTGACTATCACTCATCTCTATTAGGTCAAGACCTTTTCAAAAGGAGTGTTACTTCTCATATTTGAAAGTGTCCTAGCTAAGCACTTTAAGTTCGCGTCCAAATCTTAGAGTTTTTCAATCTATAATATTCAAACAAGTTGAATTTCGCCTACTCCACGACAAACGGATGGCAGCAATGTTATTCACGCTCACTTTCATATTATTTTTGCCTCAAGGTATGTGTTGAATAATATAGCAGTTTATAGCGGTAGCTAGTTCACATTTTTAAGTTCAGGTGCCTGCTGGCGATGTTCCCGATATAACGTTGACGCCATACTAGAGAAAGACATACTGTCCGTGTGTTCCAAGGTTTAGATCAATTTTGTCGAAGTAAGACTCCATCGTCGTAGAGTTTAACATGGCAAAACATTTATGTCTCTTGTTTCAAAAGCCATTTCCGCTTTGAACGCAAAAGTGAAAGGAATTGAATTTATTTTTAATCATAGAGGACTATTGGACTCAGTCGTCGGAACGGGAGCTTGTGTTTTGAACACAAGACGTATTTCAGTAGCTATGAGCCTATTTGAATTGTCCGTAAAAGCGTTTTCACACAAGACGAGGGCCGACCCCTGCAAGAAGCTAACTTGAAACCGACTTGTATTTCTTTTGTGTTGTGTTATTTAATTATTTATCTTTCCACAGCTCTTGGTCTCGACTGTTGGGGTTGCTACTCGACTACGTCATGGGCCGACTGCGAAAACAAATTGAAATCGCAGTTTTGTGATGATGATCCAGACTGGGTTTGCAAGACCAAAGTTGTCACAGAAACCAGACACGGAAACTCTGTGACGCACTATATGAAGGAGTGTGGGCTGCGTGAAGAGTGTGACACAGCGATGTGCAACATGGAAATACGTAATACAACGTATCGATGCCAGTTGGAGTGCTGTTGTCATGACAACTGTAACACTGGGGTTCTCCAGGTTACTGCATGATGAATCAGGCGTTCTTTGAATGCACAGACCGTCTATCAAATTTTACATTACACGCAACATGACTTTGAAGTGATTTCCTCTCAATAAGCTAAAAAGACACAAGTGTTTGGAGCAATGGACTGACATTTTAGCTTGTTGCTGTTTAAAAAGATGCATTAGTACATGGAGTTAAGCTTCAGAGGACGACCACCTTGATTCGAATGACGCAATGATTCTTCTCATGCTCATTAACAATTCATCAAGTAAAAACAAAGTGAATCACAACCGTGACTGTCGTTTGGATACCCGGTCTTAATTAGCATAGATTTTGACGATTTTAGTTCTCAGTCTACTCCTTAGTTTCTGTTTCAATTGAGAAGATATATCAAACACTCGAGACAGTGTTTCATCGGCTATCTAAACACCTCGAATTTTGTCAAGAATACTCCGCTGCCCTTCGTATTTACAACTGTCTTCTCGGTGTTTGGATATCCCGATGAAACACTATCTCTCGTGTTTGATATATTAGTTCTAACTGTTACTACTGTCTTGCCATTGAAACGAAACAAAGTTGGCAATGCTTTCGGTAGTTTTGAAAATAAAAACGAAGACTTTTCATAAGCTCAAAGTTCTGCTATCGGAGTGAAGCCTGTTTAATGCGATATCATCCTTTTTTTCGTTGAGTTAAGATCGCATATTACGAGCTAAACTGGAAACCTCAGTCACAGGCAAATAAACTAAATGCAGGTACGCGTAAAAAAACGTGCGCTTTTCAAACTACTGTTATACCTCCAACCTTATAGAACTGAAGTTGCAGGGTGTGTCCCCTGGCGCTAAATTTAATATCAATTCGAAAGAAGAGGAGCAAACAAAATACCTATGTACTTTCTACTCGCCCCACGCGAATAAATCCGGCGAATACACTCATCGCGTTGAAAGACGTGTAATTGGCTCATGAATTCCAGCTTTGAAATGGGAATCCTTAGAATTGGAATAAAAACACCACTTGTAGGGTTTATAGAAACACTCCAAGTGGAGTTTTTAATCCAATTGAAATAGCTTCAAAGTTATCCAAGTTTCCACAGTGTTGTAGCAAGCGCTAAAAGTTTGAACTCAGAAATGTTCGAACTTTCTAATTTGCCATGGCAACTAATTGTTGTCGTCGGAAGAAATGCGAGAACATTGGGTGTTAGACATGTTTGGGCGTGGCCGGAAAAGCGATGTTTTTCAGCTAGAATAAGGTCTTGTCCAGAACTCTCTCTTTTCCACTATCCTCTTCACTAGTTCCGCCCTCTGACGAGTATGTAAGTCCGGCCAGCAAACAAATGGGTTTTTGACCAACAGTGACCTCAAGATGGCTGGATATCAAACGTTTCCGTAAACATAGAAAAAGGTTCGTGACCATTATCAAGATATCTGGACCTAAGTACGACATAAGCCAACTTTTCCTTGCAGGATACAGGGGACAATCCCTAACAGAGAACATAGCGCCATCCTGCCATCTCGGGTAGCCAGTCAGCGCAGGATTTGGATCATGCAGCCACGGGTGCAGTGCTAACTATAAGGAAAAGTTCATTTGATATGACAAAGGGGGATGAAGATATTGAGGGCGGGCTCCGAAAATTTTTAGACACCCGAAAGGGGGCTCTGAAAAAATTGTTGGGTTAGGAGGGGGGCTGCGAAAATTTCAAGCTTCGAGTTTCAATATCTTCATCCCTCCAGCCTTGTCATATTAAATGAACTTCCCCTAATAAGTTTTT
>JAHPZR010002035.1:82500-86683 GCA_019787425.1 Platygyra sinensis
TTTGATTGGTTAAAACCACACGCATAAATAACCATAACCGGCTGCTGGTGACCAAAGATTGAACCAATGACGTCAAAAGTGCAGCCCGCTGCAAATTATTGAACCGATGACGTCAAAATGACGTCAATAGTGCAGCCCGAGAAAACCAGGGACGCGGTTGTGTTATTTTTGGTGAGCGGAAAAACAAAGAGCGAAACAGCGAAACTCCTTTAAGAACGGGAAGGTAGTTTGAATGAATAATAAAGCAATTATTGAATTCGGCTTTCATAGGATATGAAGAATTCTGCAGATCTCGGAGGGTGCTATCCACCTCGGCCTTTGGCCTCTGTGGATAACACCCCCCTTGGTGTGCAGAATTCTTCACATCCTACTAAGCCTCGTTCAATTATTACTAATTATTCATATTTTGTCATAAGTGTCAGCTGGAACAAACACGATTTTGATTTAGATTTAAATTTTTCATATGCGATATGTCGATTCCGCTTACAATTACTTTTATACTTTTCACACGTTTGTTACACAATTAACAGTCCTACCCAGAGAGCTATCTAATTTAAAAGGGATCTTCCCGTCAGGCCATTGTCGGCCTGGTGTAAAGCCTCGTTTGTGCCCGTGGGTCCCAGTCTTCAGCTCCTTGTACTCATGTGCTGTTAGAAGCAAGTCTCCTTCATAAAGCCGCCTTTTATCTGCAAAATATTTTTCCGCCAAGCATTTCAAAGCTTAGTATTGGAACCAAGGTTCTCTGCAGTCCTGGGTCCTCTCTACTTCCTGGTATAAGTACAAAGACGCTCATGTAGAACCCTTTTAATGATTATAAATTGATTGCGGATGACACTTATTTCCTCTCGTTTCTTGGGCTGGGTCAACCACTAGAACTCCCAGGGGAATGAAAAATTTATTGAGATACCATCGAGACTAGGAAGAGATCGAGAAACAACCTATAGACACGTACAAGAGAAGCAGCCCACATAATTAAGAATCCTTTTTTTTTTCCTTCAATTTGGGATCGAAGAACATTCATCAACTTTACAAGATGAAATGAAGAAAATATTTTCGTCATATTAGTTTATAGCTTAAAAATTTGCTTTCTTACAGCTGAAAATAGTCTAACTCATTGACATAACAAGTAATGAGGGAAAATTTTAAAACATCCAGTAAGTTTTCGAGATATGTCCTGAAATCAATTTGCAGTACAAGTACGGTAGAAATCGACTATATTCCCTTGCTCGTATTTAAAATCTGTTTTCTTCGCCCATTATGGAGTATTCCGCGTGTGAAAAGAAACCTTCTGCGTTTGTTTAGCTCCAAAACTGATTGATGTTACCATATCTCCCTATTGCGTCTCTCAATTCCTGTACACCTTTAAGACCTATACAAACCTTTGGCCTTATAACGCAGAGCCATTATGACAGTGAAGAATACTTGCACCCAAAGCAGTTTCATTGATTGATATTGATCACAGAGCTCTTAACTGGAACCACGTCCAACAATTACCGAGACAACAATTAAAATGATTTTTCAAGCGTAATTATCAAGTTTTCTACATGTAATTCTTTGCTTTTTGAGTGCGTTAATGAGAAGTGACGGGTGAGGGTATACAAATACTACTTGAGACTCTGACAACCGAGTGACGGAATTCACTCTAAATTGCAATGTTAAAATTAAAATAATTAGAAAATAATTAAAACGTTTTCATGGAATTCAACAACGAATAAGTTTAACTCGCTTGATTGTTGCCTTGTGACTACAATTATTCCCTCGCACTCATTGACTATTTTCAATTGTTTAATCTGAAATAATCTGAAACACATCTTCGTTGTAAGTTATTCCACTGTCAGACACTTACCAGCATTTATTAAACGCAAAAGATTGAAACCTTAGTAGTTTGATTTGATCGTAATCCAAATATTGTAAATCCTAGAACGTTTTTACCAATATAATCTTCTTAAACACTAAAAACACTGTGCTCATTTTAAAGTTGTTGTGAGTTTCTCCCTCCTCTTATTGACAATTATCTTTCCACTTATTCAGTTTTTTCTGAATCTAATAGTTGTTGTCAAGTACGTTTCAAATCGTGCATAATTCATTTTGCTTTTTAACCAGTTTAAAATATTTTCACCTGATGGCCATCTCGCCGTTCTTCGCCTTAGCCCTCCCTCCTTTTTGCTATCGCTCGCCCTCTTTTTCGCTGGTCCACAACCACATCCAGTTACAAAATTCTCGAAAACCGTGGAGATGTGTTTGTTTGCTTGTTTGTTTACTCGGCCACATTGTCTACCTATTTCAAATCTTTTTTCATTTCAGTTCTCACTTCACTGTAGCAGATCGAACCTTAATATTTTTAGATCTTAGAAATTTTAGAACTATATTTTAGCACACGGCTGTATATTTTAGTCTAGATAACTCCGTAATTTTAACTTTTAAATTTAACTTTCAACAAATTTTAGATTTTAGTGAACCATAAATTTACTTGATAATACTATATATAAGATCAATTTATTATTTGTTTTCTATTATTTAAGTGTCCCCAATTCCAATTAGCTATTTAAGCTAAAGACATCTACACTGAAATAAGGTTGCGGCAAGAGCCCATCACCAGGAGCCTGGGACTACCCCATATTCCTGTCACGGCGTTTTCACAGACCGATCTATTTTTAGTTTGAATTTTACTCGAATTCAGATCTCCAGAGGAACCTCAATGTCCGAGCACGGACTAATGTTGACATGTCGACATGTTCACGTGAGGCCGCGTTGTTTTATCCTTACTGAAGCGTGCTCATGAAGACTGGAACTAGCCTATTTCGCGGGAGAAATATCTAAAAATAGACTGGTCTCTAAAAATGCCGTTGCATGGGCTTAGTATGGAGGTTGCAGGCTCCTAGTAATGGGCTCCTGGTTGTTGTTATTATTATGAATAGCAAAGGAAAGATCATTGCAGTTCAAGGCGGTGAGCATTTGTACAGATTATTCAAATTCTATTCCAGCAATTCCCATTCCACGGCAGACCTTAAATCGTTCGTATTTGGATTTTTCGTTCCACCTTTATTGACCTTCCTATAACCGCTGTTTAAGCTCTGTGTTTTCTTTAATTACAAAATAAATTGCAATGGACCCTTTGCAGTTTACGATCACACGGTACAAAAACCGCCATGCTGGAGAGGAAACCGCCCACTGGGACATCAATAGTTGCTTTGTTTTGGATGTGTGCAGTCGAAAAGACTCCTATGCAATTCATTACATTTAATTATCTTTTACATAACGTGACTAGGTTACATTATCCTTTGTTATTCTAACTAACAACTAGTTTTTCACATTCAGGAAGGAAATTAATAACTTTCTCTTTTTCAAATTAGACTGGATCAATGCAATCTCTAGATCTCTGATCATTTTCCCGAGTAAAGAGCTGTTCAGTGTTGATTTTCATATTCATCATGTGTCATTCATCAAATGTAACGATAATCTGCAACACAGATACCCTTTTTGCTTGGTCGCTTTTGTATTTCAGTAATTTGTCGCAAGACCGTGCATGCTTATTTAAACATATGTTCATATAATTTATACACAGATTTCAATGCCACAAAACACAGCTGAAAATGAATGTGCTGCAGAAGAATGTTTACGGGCAAGTTACCTTTGGAGTAGGAAACTCCAAAACACGTATATTTTTTGTCAACGCTAATAAAAACCTTGAACTAAATTTAGCCACCCACCAAAGTTTGAGCCTCTAAAGTGTGGGGTTTCCCTGTGAAATCCGTCTTTTAAGATTAGAAGTCCAAAATTCGAATTAACATTTTGAACAGTACTCAGCAGCCAGCTAGCCCGCGTTTTCGTGACGTAATTCCGTCCGATTTTGGCTGCCGAAGAGGCTTTTAACTACCACCAGGAGCCATAATCGGGGACGGAAACCGTAAGCGCGCGCCATTTCTAGTATTGGGGTTGGCGCAGGGGCGGGGGAGAACACTCTGCGACGCCTGGCACTTTTTGTGTATATAGATCATCCAACGAAAAATGACGTCACATCCGGTAAAAAAGCGAGCTGAGCGGGAAAATCAAATTTCAATATGGCATAATCGTTCTCTCAGTAAGTAAAATGCCAATATTTCGCAATCGCCAGGATATTTTTAACGTTTTATTTGGCCACGATAAACAAAATTTTGTCCTCTTCCTCGTCATATCAGTGTTT
>JAHPZR010002038.1:0-10000 GCA_019787425.1 Platygyra sinensis
TTTTTTCTATCCATCCCTCATGCCTACCAGTACTAAAGTCATGGTGACTTAAAAGCGTGACAGAAAATCGGCGTTACATCCGGCCTGTCCACCACTCGACTGTACGCTAGCCACCGAAATGACCGTCACCATCGGCGAAATGTATATTTGCTCAAAAATTGGGACCAAATCTTTCAAAGTAGGAAGTCAGGACATTTGTAATGATATAGAAAGTAATTTGCGACCAGGCTACTGGCTTCTAAGGCTAAAATTCTCAAGAGGTAAGCTATTTTTAACCTGTACGTGACGAAGGACACGTCGTGAACAAATTGAATAAATTATCGGCTTCGCACGGAGCCCTTTGTTTTTATTTCGTTCTCTTTTGTAGCTCGCCGAGGTCATTTTCTCGTCTAAATCTCTTGAGAAAAGTTCGACAAAGATGTTCCCATTCAATTTTTTTTTCTCGGACCAAAAAGTTGCTTCTTGTTCAGGTTTTTTCGCTTTCTAAGGGTGACAGCGGCTCCCTGTGTTTACTCAAGTACTTGAGCGAGGTATCAATTTAATACAAATTATAAACGAGGTTGAAGCACATGGTCAATGGCAGTGACATCATTCGCCCCTGAGGAATTCTTCGGGGGGGCCAAATCCGTGTCGATGAACGCTCCAAAATTCTCGAAGACCGACCGCACTATGAAATAACCAAATTACCAATACCCTTGCTTTTTTTGCTTCTTGCTTCTTTTTCTGGTCTCTATCAAAATGGATATTGAATCCAAAAAACTTAACGCTAGAAAAAATGTCAGAAGCTAAATTTTCATCTTCACTGACAATCGTGAGTGGTTTAATTTAAAAAAAGGCTGCTCTTACCAATTGAGATTAATTATCTCAAGAAAATATTACTATGACTTGTTATGATTATAAGACGTGCTTCGATTCCACAACAGTGCATCACACCAGCTAGTATATCACTGAAATTAGGTTCAAGCTTAAGCACCACGAGGGAAGCACGGTCTGATGTAGGATGTGTTTTGTGTCCAATCGTGCGGAGTTTTTTCTTCCCTGAGCTTGATTACCTTCAGCTTCTGCAAAAACGATAAATAAAAGTTTTAAATACTTACTTGTGCCTGGGCGGCATACCGGACAATACGTTTTTGTTTGTACGTTTCTTAATTTGTGTATACCTATATATTTCGAATGTTTGGCCAATTGTTTAAGGATAAAAACCATGGTGTATTTCTAATAATGGTCTAAACATGTTTTTATGCTTAAGAGATGACTTAATGTTAATAGACAACTTTTTGCTAATACGTGTAGCTTATACATTTTCCTTTAAAATTAATTATAACTCACCTCAACTGTGGTGATGATTTAAGGATCGCCACAATTCAGGTGCATCCCTTCTATCCATACTGTGAACACTAAAATTTAAAAATTTAAAAGTACAATATTGAAAGGTCGACTAAAATTGCTAACAACGGAAACTACAGATTAATGCTACATAACTATTTTAAAATGACTATTCTCTTACTCACTTTTGCTTCATCGTTTCAACAAAGATAATCATATCCGTTACGTTGTCTAGCAATCTAATCCTAGAAAGAATAGGTTGAGCTCCTGAGTTTAGCTTCTCCTAGATTCGATTTTTATCGAGGACAAATAGAACAGGAAACAGTGTCTTATCCTGTTGGCACGCTCCTCGAAGGTCGTCAAAATTAGTCCGCTGCGCGTCGATCGAATTTTGGACTCTCTTCTCGGTGCTGCATGTGCTCCAGGGTCTTTCTATATTGTATCTTAAATTGAAGCTTGATTCCCTTTGGCAGCAATGTCCCAACTAACAAGGGTAGATTTTTAAAGTATTTGGTGAAACAACAGCACCAAAAACATGTATCTACGACTAAAAATTGAAGTAGAAAGCGAGAAGAAATTGAGTAGAAAGCGAATTGTTTCTTTCGTTTCGTTTCCTATATAAGGTGTATGCAAAATGAGAAATAGCCCCTTCTCCTGTTAACCATGGACTTGCATAATTGATAGATGACATAAGTTATATGACGTTAACATAAAGTAAAATGCGGGAAAGTCCCTTCCCGTTGTAACAACTGATTTGCATAACTGATCGATGATTTAACTCCTATGACGTAAAGAAGAAGCAAAAATGTGGGAAAGTCCCATCTGGTATTCGTTTGATAAATTTTAACAGATTTTGGGCGCGCGCGTAGTGTATGAGGAAGAGAGGTCAACCAATAGTCGTGCGCACAATATTTCTTCAATGAATTAGATTCCAGCAGATCAAACACGACCAAAATGGAACAATTTGAAGACTGTATTTTGGTGAAACACCAAAATCCCAAACTGAAAAAAGAACCAAAAAATTCACTGAGACAGTTGGTGGCCCACTGGAATTATAAAAAGACCTTGTACAACTGTTTTTTAGACAGTAGGAGACAGTGCAAATTTTTGCCACGGAAAGACGGTAGGGGCAGCTGTGCACATAGATATAACTCGTAAAAAACATTTTTTGCCTCCAAAAGTCACTTTTAAAGATGTCAATTTTAACCGACTGAATATGTTTTTAAGGTACCCAAACCCTAGCCCGTCCATGACCAAGTGGTTAAATACCGTTGAAATGTCCTTCAAAAAAGGTTCTTGCCTAGCCCTTAAAAATGCCTCTGAATACATGATGTAGATGTAAAGGGGTTCAAGTAATTGGAAGAAATAACTTGTTTTCTACCCTGTAGCCCTAAACATGTGAATCGTAAAAATTTATTGTTTTTCTTTTCAGTGTATGATGTTACAGTATGTTTTTTTCTGAGATTTCCCCAATTGTCTTGAGTTCTGTAAAGTCGCCCTGTTTTCATCCTTAGGAGGGATTACCACAGACTGAAATCTTTAATAATTCCTCAGTATTGCATTGGGCATCCCTACTGCACACGATTTTTGCGTCATTAGCGCGCGCAAATCTATAATCCTCCTATAAATCCAACCCTACGTCCTCGTCGTGGGAGGCGGAAACGGGTAAAGCCGGCTAACAGGGCTCTGGTGAAGCTTGATAGGCCAATCACCTGTCAGGTGGATACACAATGATTACTGAAACATCAACAGATAGAAACACTTTTACTGACGTCTTGGCAGGAGAAGGCCCTCCCGGGAGAATGACGCGGCAGAGGCGAAGCCAGAAGGACCCTCGGCGGCTGATTAACCTTCTTTCTACAAGACATGCCATCAGAATCGGTACGTGGAACGTCAGGTCCATGTACCAAACCGGAAGAGCATCGACCATTGCAGAGGAAATGAGGAATTATAGTCTGGAGATCCTTGGTCTCAGTGAAGTTCGTTGGATACAATCTGGTAAGTGCAAACTCAGCTCAGGAGAGACGGTGCTCTACTCAGGCCATGAAGATCCAAGCGCCCCACACACGGAAGGAGTGGCACTCATGATCTCCAAGCATGCTGTTAAGACGCTTATTAGCTGGGAGCCGATCAACTCTCGACTTATTACTGCCCTTTTCAGGACATCGCATGGCAAAATTAATGTTAGAATTATCCAATGCTACGCACCAACAAATGAAGCCGAAGAAGCAACCAAGGAGGAGTTTTACAACGCATTGCAGAGTCTCATTGCAAGACAGAGAGGAAAGGAAGTTACCATTCTTATGGGAGATCTCAACGCCAAGATAGGAGGCGACAACAGAGAGTATGAGCTTGTAATGGGAAAACACGGGCTAGGAGAGATGAACGAAAATGGCGAGCTATTCGCAGACCTTTGTGCCAACAATGACCTGGTGATTGGTGGGAGTATCTTCCCTCACAAAAGGATCCACAAAGCCACGTGGCGCTCCCCGGATAACATCACCGAGAACCAGATAGACCATTTTTGTATTGCCCGACAGTTTAGAAGATCTTTACATGATGTCAGGGCTATGCGGGGAGCAGACGCCGGTAGCGACCATCATCTACTAGTAGCCACCCTAAAACTAAAGCTAAAGTGGTGTCAGGCTCAACAGCAAACTAGAGCCAAATATAACGTGACACACCTGAAGGATCCTTTTGTTGTAGAGGCTTTCCAAATCAACCTTAGGAATCGGTTCCAAGCACTGGAAGATATTGACGATGAAGACGGCACAATTGACACGCTCTGGGAACATCTAAAGAGCTCATGGATTAATACCTGTGATGACACTTTAGGAAGACAGCAGTCCAAAAACAAGGAATGGATCTCAATGGATACACTAAAGAAAGTGAGAGAAAGGAAGTGCAAGAAAGAGCGGGTTAACAACAGTCGGACGCGGGCAGAAAAGGCACAGGCGCAAAAGGATTACGATGTTGCGCATAAAGAAGCTAGAAAGAGTGCTCGAAAGGACAAGAGATGTTATATAGAGAACTTAGCAAAGGAGGCAGAGGATGCCGCAGCAAAAGGGAACATGAAAGACCTGTATTATACAACCAGAAAACTAGCCGGGAAATTTGGTCATGTTAATCATACCATCAAGGACAAGCAAGGAAATATTCTGACCACCACTGAGGAACAGCTGCATAGATGGGTCGAACATTTTGGAGAGGTCCTGAACAGGCCACCCCCAGTTGGAGGAACCGATATCCCAGAAGCTGATCATCTACTCCCAGTTAACTGCGCCATACCTTCAAGAAGAGAGATTAGTAGTGCTATTAGGAAGATGAAGGACGGAAAGGCAGCAGGTACCGACAACATTCCTGCGGAGGTATTCAAAGCAGATATCAACACCACCACAGAGGTCTTTTATGAACTATTCAAGAGCATCTGGGAGGACGAGAAATCACCCACTGAGTGGAAAGAGGGTCTTATAGTTAAACTTCCTAAGAAGGGGAACCTCAGGGATTGTGATAATTATCGAGGTATTACTTTGTTATGTATAGCAAGTAAAGTCTTCAACCGAATTATGTTAGAGCGGTTAAGATCTGCAGTGGATGGAAGTTTGAGGGACAATCAAGCTGGTTTCAGGCAAGCTAGGTCATGCGCAGACCAGATTGCCACACTACGTATCATCGTAGAGCAGTCCATTGAATGGAACTCGTCCTTGTACATCAATTTCGTGGATTACCAAAAGGCCTTTGATAGTCTGGATCGCCCCTTTCTTTGGAAATTACTAGCTCATTATGGAATTCCGCAGAAGTTTATTAACATCATAAAAAACTCTTACGAAGGCACCACATGTAAAGTTATTCATGAAGGACATTTGTCGGAGAGCTTCGAAGTTAAAACTGGAGTAAGGCAAGGCTGCCTTCTCTCACCGTTCTTATTCCTCCTGGCAATTGATTGGATAATGAAGTCGTCGATGACGGGCCACAGGAACGGAATACAATGGACTCTCACCCAGCAGCTTGATGACCTCGATTATGCGGATGATATTGCTTTACTATCTCACTCAGGGGCCCAAATGCAGAACAAAACCACCATTCTGGAAGAAAGGTCAAGAAGAGCTGGCCTTGTTATCAACTCCGCAAAGACCAAAGTCTTGAAGATCAATTCAGGCTCAAACAGGAAGATCAGAGTGAATGAAAAGGACTGGGTCGAGTAATGGCGACATAAAGACGTGCGTTGCTGCCGTCCGCCCATCTTTCTGCTCTGTTTTTGGCAAATGGCCGTTTATTTCGGTCAATTTTTGAGCAAAAGGAAAAGCAGATCTTCAGCCTCTTCTGACGAATCAACTCTTTCGCCGGAAATAAAAAAAACCAAGCCATACTCCTCGCCAAAGCATCACGAAGACGAAATAATGACAGCTCTCAGTATGACACAAGATGTTGGTGCAACTCTGCAAGCAATTCTAGCAAAGTTGGAAAAGCTTGATTCAATAGAATCAGCCGTGAAGAAAATTGAAGTCAATCTCGAGAACTTAGAGAAACGAACCCAAAGGCTAGAAGTTTTTCAAACAACAGCGAAGAAAGATATTGACGATCTAAAAGAAGGGATCAACTTCACCGGACAACAACTCCAAGATAAGACAGAAGCTGTGGAGAGTGCTCATCGACTCTATGAAACTCAATTAGCAGAGCTGACGACAAGATGCCAGAAAAACGAGGATTTGTTAGATGAGATCCACACGAAGAATCTTTACTTAGAAGCCTACTCTCGCCGGGAGAATATTAAATTCACGAACATAGAAGAATCGACAGAAATAGGCGGCCGCTCTGGTGAAGACACTGAAGAAGTTCTTCGGAATTTTTTGGAACGGGATCTCGGTTACCGGGATGCAAGGAACGTAGAAATTCAGCGAGTACATCGCATCGGAAAAAGCAAGGATGGAAATCCGCGCCCTATTCTGGCCCGCTTCCTTAGGTACAAAAACTGTCAACAGATCCTTTTACTGGGGCACCGGCTTAAAGACACTAATTTTCAAATGTTCCGAGATCTTCCCCAGGAAATTATTACCCGCCGCAAAGTACAGATGGCAGCTTTTAAGGATGCCAGAAGAAATGGAGTTGCTGCCTCTTTCAGCCAATCTCAACCGGATAAACTGTACATCAGAGGTAAACTGTGGCCGGTCGGGCAAAAATTTACTTGTTAATTAACATTAGATACAAACTTTGTTCAGATTGACCTGTAAATTCAATCTCTCGCAGTTGTATTTTTGCCAACAAGCTTTTCTCCAATTAGAGGCGGTCGGCAGCCCAAACGGCCTAATAGAGCTGCAGGCTTTTCTCTTTTATTCTATTTTGGTTTTTTTTACTGTAGCAAGCAATCAGGATGCCTAATTTCTCCACCATAAGTCCGTTAGTAATTTTATTCATCTTGTGTGTGTTTTCGTTTTATTGTCTCTTGGGCATAGAAACTTATTTAATTAACAATAGCTTAAAGGCATGTGGTAATTTAAATGTCTTTTATGGTGAAAATGCAAAATAGTCAACACAGACTCCTTTTTCACTCACAATACAACAGATCTGAAAATAGTTTCCCTCAATGTCAGGGGATTGGGAAACAATGCCAAAAGGAAAGAGGTGTTTAACTGGCTAAGAGCGAAAAAGCAATCTATGTATATGCTGCAAGAGGTCCACTGTACTCAAGACACTACCGATATATGGACTTGTGAATGGGGGTACAAAGCGCTCTTCAGCTGCTGCAGCAGTAATAAAGCAGGGGTTGCTATTCTTTTCAATAATAATTTCAATTTTCAGATCCACAAGGTTTTCTCGGATCCGAATGGACGCTTTTTAATATGTGATATCGTTGCTGATAGCAAGCATCTGACTCTGGCTAACATTTATGCTCCGAACGAAGACGATCCAAACTTCTTTCAGGTTTTCTTCGATCATTTGTCAAACTTTAGATGTGAGGAAATTATAATTGGTGGGGACTTTAACTTAGTTCTTGAAGTTGAAAAAGACAAGAGAGGTGGCCTTGCCAGAACACACAAGAACGCTTTAAAAGTGATTCAGGATTTCTCTGAAAATCTTGGTCTAACTGATATCTGGAGACTTTTTAACCCGGATGCAAGGAGATATACTTGGCGCCAAAACCAACCAGTCATACATTGCCGACTCGATTTTTTTCTTGTTAGTGAATCATCTTTATGTAATGTGACCCATGCAGATATTCTTCCTGGTTTCAAAACGGATCATTCGATGATTACTCTGAGTGTAGCTTTACACTCGAACCCCAGAGGTAATGGTTTTTGGAAGTTGAATACGTCCCTTTTATCCGAAACGAGATATGTCCAAGAAATTAAAACAGCAATTGAAAACACTGTGAACCAGTACAAAGACGACACCTCGGTGAATCCAGCTCTACTTTGGGAAATGATCAAATTAAAGGTGCGAGAGAAATCAATATCTTATGCTGCATACAAAAATTTGACAACAAGGAAACGTGAAGAAATGTTGGAACGCGAAATCGCTTTATTAGAAAAACATTTAGATAATTTATACAATATTAATCCCTCATACCATATTGTTGCAGAAAGAATCTTTACCTTAAAGAAAGAACTGGAAACCATTTTAGAGTATCGGACCAAAGGCGCTATCATTAGGTCAAAGTCGCAATGGTATAACGAAGGCGAAAAGAACTCCGCATATTTTCTAAATCTCGAAAAAAGGCACTGTAAACAAGGAGCAATTAGTCAATTAAAAATTAATGACACTGAATTTGTCACCACAGATAGAGATATCTTATCTGAATGTACGACTTTCTACAAAAACCTTTACACCTCAAAAAAATCCGATAGCCTCCAGTCAACACTCTTCTCTGAATTGAGCTCCGCTTCTTTGACCAATGAAGAACAAACTTTATGTGAAGGCCCTTTAACCCAAACGGAATGTTTGGAAGCCCTGAAGAAGATGGAGTCCGACAAAACGCCAGGCACGGATGGACTTCCTGCCGAATTTTATAAAGTTTTTTGGAAAGACATCTCTTCTTTTTTAATCTCGGCACTCAACTATGCTTTTGACTCTGGCTGCCTCTCAGTGACACAAAGACAAGAGGTTATAAAACTAATTCCTAAAAAAGACGCGCAACTATACTTACCCTTTTGAACACCGATTACAAAATCGCAGCAAAATCTATTGCAAACCGAATTAAATTAGTTCTTCCAAACCTTATCAACCACGATCAAACAGGATTTTTGAAGGGCAGATTTATAGGCGAAAATATTAGACTTATTGACTGTATTATTCAATACGCCACAGAAAAGAATATCCCGGGCCTACTACTTTTTATTGACTTTGAAAAAGCATTTGATTCTCTCGAATGGTCCTTCATACGTGACACATTAAGATCCTACGGTTTTGGCGCTTCGTTAATCGACTGGGTGAAAACCCTGTATAGTCATAGTGAAAGCTGTATTCTGAATAATGGATGGGCAAGTAATTTTTTTGAGATTCAAAGAGGTGTAAGGCAAGGCTGCCCGCTCTCACCTTATTTATTCATCCTATCGGCAGAGGTGCTTGCCACGGCAATAAGGAAAAATACTAATATAAAGGGAATCTCTGTAAATAATGTGGAAATTAAGCTAAGCCAGTATGCCGATGACACGACACTTATATTAGACGGTTCACGCGAATCTCTTCTTTCATCCCTTGCAATGCTTGACGATTTCAGCAAAGTCTCTGGCCTCAGACTCAATGATAAAAAAACGGACGCTTTATGGATCGGCGCAAGTATTGGAAATGATAAAATTCTGGTACCAGGAAAAGAACTAAAATGGCCAAAAGACAAGGTTAAATTCCTAGGTCTATGGGTTTCAACACATCCCGAACTATCTGCCTCTTTAAACTATAACGAGAAACTTGAAAAAGTTAAAGATCTCCTAAGATGCTGGAAATACCGCCGACTCACATTGTTAGGGAAAATCTCTGTTATCAAATCACTAATTGTCTCCCAATTAGTTTATCTACTCTCGCCTCTTCGCTCTAACTACAAGGTTTTAAACGAAATAAACGATTTACTCTACACTTTTCTATGGAATGGTAAAGGCGACAAGGTAAAACGGAAGGTAATGACTAACGACTTCGGTGCTGGTGGAATAAAAATGGTTGATAGCTCCTTCAATAAATCCCTCAAAACCACATGGATTAAAAAATATTTAGATAACAACAACAAGGGAAAATGGAAAATCTTTTTTGATATAACCTTCAAAAAATATAGCTGTCAAAACTTTTTTTCCTACAACCTCAACGTTAGAGACACCGTATCGTTAATAAAAACTTCGGACGCCTTTTTAAAAGAGGTATTAGAAATTTGGGCAGAAGTAAACTTTGAACCCGAAATAGCATCGAAAGATCACTTTCTAGACCAACAACTTTGGCACAACTCCTTAATAAAGATAGCCAACAAAACATTTTTTTTTCAAAATTGGTTCACTAAGGGAATAACTCGGGTGAAACATCTTTTAGGACCTGTATGGTGGCCGAGAACTGCCACTAGAAATATTCAAATTTCTAGGAATTAGTTTTGTTATTTTTTTTTATTTTGATATATTTCTCATTTTTCTTTTTAAAATAAAAGAAAGTGAAAGTAAAATGTAAAATAGAAACAAAATAAAATCAAAGACAATCA
>JAHPZR010002038.1:15000-30000 GCA_019787425.1 Platygyra sinensis
AAAAAAAAAAAAACACTAGTGGCAGCGTTCGGCTGGGTAGTTAATTTTATTTTGATTTGATTTGATTTATCTTTGATTTCATTTTGTTTCTATTTTACATTTTACTTTCACTTTCTTTTATTTTAAAAAGAAAAATGAGAAATATATCAAATAAAAAAAAAGTAACAAAAACTAATTCCTAGAAATTTGAATATTTCTAGTGGCAGTTCTCGGCCACCATAGACCTGACAACAACTTTCTCTCGTTAAATGACTTTCGCTGTAAGTATATATATATGAAATAGACCCTCGCCCTCTCAGCTTCTATGGATTAATATCGGCTGTAAAGGCTCTCCGGATCGATTCTAATTTTCAAGATTTGCAGAACACCAACCACGAAAAGGAGCCACTTACAACAAGAATTCTAGAAGCCAAAAAAGCAACTACATTAATATACAAAATACTGATTGGTAACAAGAGTTTAACCCCAGAGTCAAGTCAAAAGAAGTGGCTAGAGGATTGTGGCCTACCAATAGACGACAACATAAATTGAGCTGCTGCCTATCTTTTAGCTAAAAAATGCACAAAAAGCACTAAACTGATAGAGTTTCAGTTTAAATTCTTACATAGACGTATATCAACCAATAAGTTCTTATTTAGAATAGGTCTAAGGGGCGACGGAAATTGCAGTTTTTGTCAAACTTCCTTAGAGTCAATAATTCATCTTTTTTGGTCATGCCGCCAAACATATCACTTTTGGAATAGACTTATCGAATGGCTGAAAAACTTAAATTTACTCCCTAGAGAGTATACTTTGACAAATCTTTCTGCCTTGGGTCTGAGGCCAGATAGCTCTCAATTTGCACTTCTTATTAATTACTGCTTTCTCTTAGCACGATATCACATATGGCTCGCTAAAACAAAAGAAGGTCATCCAAATCTTACGCATTTCATATGCACACTAAAATCACGATATGAAATAGAAAAAAGAAGTGGAGATACAAAGAAATGGGAACCTCTTGCAGGATATATGCGGATTTAATTGATATTTCAAATTATATTTTCTACACCTATCTGTACTTATCGCCTACTTATTAGTCTATTTCTAATCTCTTATCAGGTGCTCATCTCATGTCATCTATAATGTACCACATGCCTTTGGTCTGTCTTTTATGTCTCTATTTCAGTGTAAACTTAAGCTGTAATTAACTATCCATTCTTCGTCTATTTTTTCTTTGCCCCTTGTTGTCACCGTATTTGTTAGTGTATTGTGAGTCGAGTAGATATTGTTTAAAAAAAAAAAAAAAGATCAGAGTGAATGATGTCGATATTGAAGAGGTGGACTCCTTCACATATCTTGGGAGCGTAGTAGACACAAGTGGAGGAACTTACGCGGATGTTGCAAATAGGATTAATAAGGCAAGAGGAGCCTTCCACTCTCTTAAGCAGATATGGAGCTCTGGCAGCATATCTACATCACCTAAGCTGAAAATATTCAACTCTAATGTAAAATCTGTGCTGTTGTACGGGGCAGAGACGTGGAGGATGACAGTCAAAACGATAAGAAAGTTACAATCATTTGTCAATCATTGCTTGCGTCGAATCCTGAAGATACGGTGGACAGACAAGATTACAAATGAAGAGCTCTGGGAGCGGACAGGTCAAATTCCAATGGTCAAGCAAGTAAGGAAGAGAAAATGGGCGTGGGTAGGCCACACGCTGAGAAGACCCTCAAACAGCATTACGAGGCAAGCGTTGCACTGGAACCCACAGTGAAAACGAAAGAGGGGTCGCCCCAAGAATAGCTGGAGGAGGGATACGGAGAAAGAGATGAAGGTCCTTGGGAAGAACTGGAAGGAGCTGAAACAGCTGGCAGGAAAGAGGCGTCTCTGAAGGCTTTTTGTTGATGGCCCATGCTCCAACCTGGAGCCAAGGGCTTAACTAACTACTAGCGCGCGCAAATGAGCGCGTGCAAGTGCAAAACGTAAGAAATTGCCCACAAGCAAGTCTTGACAGCGAAATAAAAGCTCGTTTTCTTTTAAACTAGCACGATGACCTATATTTTTTATTGCATGATAGTAGTGCCCATGTTATCCTCTTTAATCTAAAAAAAATTAAAAAAATTTATCGGAAGGAAAAAAAGATATAGCGGAAAGCGTGCACAAAACCGTTACTCTAGGATGTAAATTATAACCACGAAAACATCGACTCGACAACGCATTTCGTCCACCTCGTTTTAAATGGTGCGATTTTTTCCACAAATTTTATATGATATTGTTCCATATGTTCCATACTTTCTTCCTGTCAAGTTTTCTTTCGAGTATTACTTCGATAAACTGTACTTTCAGCTACCGCAGAATGTAACGTGGACCAATCAATAACGCATGATTAGCACGAGTATAGGCATAAGTGGGTCAAGATTGGCCCATCATATCTCTTTTGCGAGAATGGTGACCTATCTTTTTTATTTTATTTTTGGAGACATTGCTTTGTAAGGAACATTCAGAAAAAGTTTTAAAAAAATTCATCGGTAATTTTTATTTCTGAGGAATCACCTTAACAACTTAAGCTTTCCAATCAAAATAATCCAAGCTAAAACAAGCTTAATTTTCAAACTGAGTGAAAGAAAAAAAAGGAACCTGAAACCTGAAAACCGACATCAGGCAAGATCGTGCATCAATTATGAAAACCAAAATATACAACCTCATGTCAAAAATAATAGTCATGCCGAAAGTGGATTTGGAAAATGAAATCTAACTGTCAAATGCAGATATCGGTCAAAACTTACGAATGTGGAAAGTAAGAAATCGTAAAAATAGAATAAGGCCTTCAAAATTCCATTTGTCGATATACTAACATTAATTGTTTACCTTATTGTACTCTTGGGCAAGACACTTTACTCTCACAGTGTCTCCCTCCACCCAGGTGTATAAATGGGTACCAGCGAATTTAATGTTGGGGGGTAACCCTGCGATGGACTAGCATCCCATCCAGGGGGAAGTAGAAATACTCCTAGTCGCATCATGCTACAGAAACTGGGAAAAGCTCCGGCCTGGTGGTGACCCATTTTTCCAAGTGTGACCCATATTTCCAAAAGTGACCAAATTTCCAAGGGTGAACCATTTTTCCGAGTGTGACCCATTTTTCTTATTGTGACCCATTTTTCCATGTGTGATTCAATTTTCTACATGTGACGAATTTTTTTTAAGTGTGACCCATATTTATAAGTGTGACACAATTTTGCAAGGGTAACACATCTTTCCACGTGTGACACATTTTTTCCAAGTGTGACACATTTTTTTCAAGTGTGACCCAATTTTTCAAGTGTAACCCATTTTTCCAAAAGTGAACCGTTTTTTAAGTGTGACCTATTTATCCAAATGTCCATTTTCCCAAATTATCCATTTTCCCAAGTGTGTTCTATTTTTCTGTGTGTGATCCATTTTACTAAGTGTGTAACATTTTTCCAAGTATGGCTATTTTTCCATGTGTGATCCATTTTACTAAGCTTGACACGTTTTTCCAAGACTGACCCATTTTTTCAAGTGTGACCCATTATTTAACTGTGACTCATTTTTCCAAAAGTGACCCATATTTATAAGTGTGACACAATTTTGCAAGGGTAACACATCTTTCCACGTGTGACACATTTTTTCCAAGTGTGACACATTTTTTTCAAGTGTGACCCAATTTTTCAAGTGTAACCCATTTTTCCAAAAGTGAACCGTTTTTTAAGTGTGACCTATTTATCCAAATGTCCATTTTCCCAAATTATCCATTTTCCCAAGTGTGTTCTATTTTTCTGTGTGTGATCCATTTTACTAAGTGTGTAACATTTTTCCAAGTATGGCTATTTTTCCATGTGTGATCCATTTTACTAAGCTTGACACGTTTTTCCAAGACTGACCCATTTTTTCAAGTGTGACCCATTATTTAACTGTGACTCATTTTTCCAAAAGTGACCCATATTTATAAGTGTGACACAATTTTGCAAGGGTAACACATCTTTCCACGTGTGACACATTTTTTCCAAGTGTGACACATTTTTTTCAAGTGTGACCCAATTTTTCAAGTGTAACCCATTTTTCCAAAAGTGAACCGTTTTTTAAGTGTGACCTATTTATCCAAATGTCCATTTTCCCAAATTATCCATTTTCCCAAGTGTGTTCTATTTTTCTGTGTGTGATCCATTTTACTAAGTGTGTAACATTTTTCCAAGTATGGCTATTTTTCCATGTGTGATCCATTTTACTAAGCTTGACACGTTTTTCCAAGACTGACCCATTTTTTCAAGTGTGACCCATTATTTAACTGTGACTCATTTTTCCAAAAGTGACCCATATTTATAAGTGTGACACAATTTTGCAAGGGTAACACATCTTTCCACGTGTGACACATTTTTTCCAAGTGTGACACATTTTTTTCAAGTGTGACCCAATTTTTCAAGTGTAACCCATTTTTCCAAAAGTGAACCGTTTTTTAAGTGTGACCTATTTATCCAAATGTCCATTTTCCCAAATTATCCATTTTCCCAAGTGTGTTCTATTTTTCTGTGTGTGATCCATTTTACTAAGTGTGTAACATTTTTCCAAGTATGGCTATTTTTCCATGTGTGATCCATTTTACTAAGCTTGACACGTTTTTCCAAGACTGACCCATTTTTTCAAGTGTGACCCATTTTTTAACTGTGACTCATTTTTCCAAAAGTGATCCATTTTTTAAGTGTGACCAATTTTTCCAAAAGTGGCCCATTTTTTGTGTTACCCGTTTTTTAAGTTTGACCCATTTTTTCAAGTGTGAGTCATTTTTCCAAGTGTGACCAGGAGCCATAATCAGGGATTATGGCTCCTGGTGTGACCTAATCTTTTGAGTGTGACCCATTTTTCCAAAAGCGACCCAATTTTTTAGAAGTGAGATCCAAGTGAGAACAATTTTCCAAGTGTGACTCAATTTTTCCAAGGGTGACCCATTTTTCCAAGTGTGACCAATTTTTCCCAGTGTGACCTATTTTTCCAGGTGTGACCCATATTTCCAAGTGTGACCAATTTTTCTAAGTGAGACTAATTTTTCCCAGTGTGACCTATTTTTCCAGGTGTGACCCATTTTTCCAAGTGTGACCAATTTTTCTAAGTGAGACTAATTTTTCCCAGTGTGACCTATTTTTCCAGGTGTGACCCATTTTTCCAGGTGTGACCCATTTTTTCAAGTGTGATTTATTTTCCAAGTGTGACCCATTTTTCCAAGTGTAACCCACATTTCTAAGTGTGACCGTTTCTTTTAAAGCCATTTTTCAACTAGTTTTGTTTTATTAAGTGTGACCCATTTTTTCAAGAGTGATCCAATTTCTAAGTGTGACCCAGCTATTAAGACTTGAGACTTAAATACATTTGTTACTTATTCATTCATTCATATTACCATGGTGGGTATCTTAATTCTTGACTAACTTATGGACCTCGGCAATTAAGGGAAAAATATGACACGTTTACTTTTTTTCTGGCCCAAGTTGAAAGTATTTTGACTCGAAACCACGCGCGTTGTGCAAGGCGGGGAGAGAGCTTCCACACTTTTCTGATTCTTAAAGATCTATAATTTTCGAAATATTGTACATATCCTCAAACGCATGCTACAAGTTGTAGATAATGCCGTGTTTTGGCAAAACGTAATGTTATATTTCGAAAACGATTCACTCAGTCCGAGTTTTTAGACGTTTTCTATTGTGATCACGTGACATACCAAATATGGGCGTGGTTTGAAACATTTAAAGGGAACGTGAATCGAACAAACACGGTAAACTTTGATGCCCACTCGGGACTTCAGAAGCCAAAAAAAGGAGGTTTTGAGATTTCCTTAGCAACAGATTGGTAGTAAGTTTCACCCTCCTTAAGGAGAATTATGCTTTAGAACTACCAGAAAGACTATAAACTTTAGTCTTTAGCCGTTTACAAGTTTTTCGGCTACATACTTGTATGGCTTAGTGGGCATTAAAGTTTTGAACATTTAGATTATGTTAGAGTATGAATTTGACAGCGTTGATAATTAAGCCAGGGAAATTGCGAAAAAGCTGTAGCGAGAAATCACAGACATCTTCACATAGCCAAGAAATTCAGGGACGAGACAAGTGAACGAGATACCTGTTTTAGTTTTAGTAGTAAATATTCCGGTTTCGAGCATTTTCAGCAAGTAATATTATTATTATTGTTTATTTACACCAGGTATTACTTACATACATTAGGAAAACGAAAAAATTAAGTAATTAATTAATTTCGACAACACACGTTAGCTACAATTAAATCAATCCCTTTTTTGAGAAAAAAAACATAAATAAAAGCTAAGAAAAAAAAAGTAAAGGGAAAGGAAAACGTAAAAACAAAATAAAACAAAAAAGCAAAACAAAAAGCTACTAGCGCGGGGGTGGGGGAGGAGGAACGATTTCTGATCTTAATTTAATACAGTTGTGATTAATTTAGTCTGTAAAGTTTTGCGGAGCATATTCACGTTACAAGTATTCTTTCGGTGTTAAATTAAAAATTTTCAACTTTGTATTTATAATTGATTCTAGTAATAAATTCGGTCAATACAAGTGAGCTGTTGTTTAATTTATTTACGTACACATAAAATTTCATGAAAAGGAGGGTGTAATTGAATTTTCTCACTAGCTCCATGTATGCTGGGTGCTTAAAGGTGGCAAAAAGCATTTCTTTTGTATCTGGTTGAAAGTTGGAATCATTCTGAGTATTGAACCAATTAATGACTTTGCATGTGAATGTTTTTGTGAATTCGCAGTCAATAAAGGTGTGATTTATGGAGTCTTGCTCACCACAGAAGATGCAGTCGCTGTCTGTATTTATCCTGTCTCTGAACAGTTCTTTCTTTGTAATAACAATCCTATGAATAAATTTGAATTGAAATTCTTTCAACTTATTTTCTTTGCATGTTTTTGAAGGTACTTTAAAAACCTCTGTCCAGTTTTCTTTGTCTATTAAAATATCTCTTTCCCATCTTTCTGGGCCAGTGTGAGGTGATTAATGTTTCTTGACGAGAAGCAGGCGGTAATAGTCCCTTACCCTATACGTTTCAAAATTGATTTGACTACTTTCGTTCAGCGAAAAAGATTTTCAGTTTTCTCTGTAACTGAAGATCGAATTTTTCCCTAGGACTCTCGCTCTGTTCTTCAAACGCACAGGAATTGCACTCAAGATTTGATAAAACTGGAGAAAGTTTGTGTTACAATGATATTTAGCTTGAAATTCTTGAAAAGTTAGGTATTGACCGTTTTCATTAAAAAGCTGTTGGATCGTGTGGATACCCTTGATAAACCATTCCCTTATAAATAGTGGTTTCCCATCGACTAATATGTCTTTGTTATTAAAGAGAATGGTGTCGGTTCCTTGATCATAATTGTACAGAGTCTTGATTTCATCAAATGCAATGAGTATGTCTCTGTAGAATGTCAAATGTGCCTTAAATATTTGACATCATAATTACATCGTAGCAGGAAATTGAGGCCTCCGTGTTTGTTAAAAAAATAGTCCGGTACTACTTTCCAATTGCAGTTATCGCTAAAGGGAAGTCTTTTGATCCAGGCAAGTCTAAGCGATTTTATCGTAAGTTCGATGTCAACCATCCGTAAGCCCCCTGTGGAATGGTCTTGGTACATGCTAGTTCGTTTTATTTTGTCCTTCTTATTTTTCCAAAGGAAACGAAACATTTTATCCTTTACCATTGGCACTATATCTTTAGGGACATTAAGATTTGAAATTGAGTATATTAAGTTAGACAGTCCCAAAGATTTAATTATTAGTATTTTTCCATAGAGTGTTAATCCTCTTGATTTCCAGATGTCAAATTGAAGTTCATCTGGTTATTACCTTTTTCGTCATAGGAAACATAGATTCCTAACAGTTTTGTGGGAGTATTCATCCATTTCATCCCTAACGGTTTGGTTCTATTATTCGACCATTTCCCGAGCCAGAATGCTTTTGTTTTCTCTACATTGAGCACTAATCCAGAGAAATTCTCAAAAGCGCTTATAGTTTCCAGGGCTTGTTCAGCAGAAGCCACATCAGCACAGAATAAGTTGGTATCATCTGCAAATTGGCTTAATTTGATCTCTGAGCCAAAAATTCTGATTCCTTTTATGATCGAGTTTTGTCTTATTTTGTTTGATAGTATTTCCGCTTTTAAAAATGGTCCTGTAACCAGGTGATAGAAACATATTAAGAAATAAAAACGTTACTCTGGTTAAAATTGTATAAAAATATGTACAATGTTTTTTAGTCCCAACGTTTCGGTTGAACCTTCAACCTTCTTCAGGGGAAAGTGAAAAAATAATTCGCAAAAGACACGTTTCTTATAGTGTGCCAAATACGGATCTATTGTTAAGTTCTGTCCCTCAAGGCAAGATTTAGAAATTCGTGCGGCAAATGCATGCCATCATCACGATTCAGCGGATTCCTGCAAGTGTTAATTTCCCAAGCTTCAAGAATGCGTCGGTTGCGCCAATTAGCACTCGTGCGTAGGATCTTAGACGCCTCCCAAGAGACCGTGTGACCAGAACGTAAACAATGCTCCGCTAAAGCTGACTTTTGCGAATGTTTATGTTCCACCGCTTTCTGGTGTTCTTTAAGGCGAGTAGAAAATTTGCGTTTGGTTTCCCCGATATAACTCTTGTCACAATCTTTGCATGGGATCGAGTAGATGGCGCCACGAATCTGATCTTTCGGTACTGGGTCTTTCGGTTTACGAAACAAATTCCCGATGGTTTGGTGTGGTTTTTGAGCAACTTTGATGTTATGATTACTCAAAATTCGTTTGATAGGCTCCGATGTGCCCATGATGTATGGTAAAATACAGAAACCCTTTGCAGCATCCGGCGCAGTTGTTGACAGTTGTTGAGCTAGTCGTTTAGGTTTGCCAACATCAATCACAAATCGCTTTGGGTAACCATTCGCCACCAGTGCTGCTGTTATGTGCTTCATTTCCTTTGACCGTTGATCACTAGAAGATGGGATGATTTTTGCACGATCGGTCAAAGATTTAACAACAGCCCTCTTGTGCGCAACCGGGTGATGCGAATGGAACGAAAGGTATCTTTCAGTGTGGGTGGGTTTACGATAGACCTTAGTAGAAAGTTGACCGTTGTCTTGACGACAGACAGTAACATCCAGAAAAGATATTTTCCGATTCGTTTCTCTTTCAACCGTAAACTGGATAGATGGCTCGATATTGTTCAAATGATGCTGCAAGGTTTGCACCAGGCTGGAATTAACGGCCGCACACACATCATCCACATACCGTTTCCAAAAGCACGGTTGCACAATGGAAGTGGACAGTGCTCGTTTCTCAAGGTCTTCCATTACGAGGTTTGCCATTACAGCTGACACAGGGGAACCCATAGCTGTTCCAAAAATTTGCTGGTAATAGGTGTCGTTGTACTTGAAATTTGTTGTTGACAAACAGAAGTCTAACAGGTCAACAATGTCATCAACAGGAATAGCAGATCTATCCTGTAAGGTTTCATCATTAGAGAGCACATCGGTGGCAACTTGAATGGCAAGATCCACAGGGATAGAAGTGAACAAGGAGACGACGTCAAAGGATAGCAGTTCGTCGCCTTCGTCGAGTTTGACATTTTTCATCTGTTCACAGAACTCCATGCTGTTCTTGACCGTTAAATCAGTATTATTCATCAGAGGTCTCAAGATCTGCGCCAAATGCTTCGATAGCATGTAGGTTGGAGAGTCTATAAACGATACGATAGGTCTTAAGGGATAACCAGGCTTGTGAATCTTCGGTAAACCATAAAAACGAGGAGGCAATCCATCTGAACTGCGGAGTTTGTTGTACAAACTGTCACTGATCTTATTGTCTCGCTTAAGATTGGCCAATTTTTTATTGAGTTTCCTTTCCGTTCGTTGTGTGGGGTCTTTATCCAGAACTTTGTAAGTCCTTTGGTCGCTGAGCATTTGTTGTACCTTGTCGTCGTAGTCCTTGCGATCCATCACAACAGTACAGTTATTAGTATTTCCGCTGTCAAGATAAACAGATATGGCGAGAGTGGGCATCCTTGCCTAACTCCTCTAGAGGGCTTCAACCAGTCCGTTGTTCAAAGCTGCGCTCTCTATATCTATGTAGAAGATCTCGACCCATTTTCTTAAGCTGTCACCAAAATTGAATTTTTTGAGAGCAGTTTGAATACAAGACCATTCCAGAGAGTCAAAAGCTTTCTTAAAATCAACTGATATTAATATACCTGGAGTGTTGTTCACCTGAGTTTGCTCCATAATATCACTTATTAGTCTTACATTTTCTCCAATATATCTTCCGTTTGGTCCGGATGTACGAGTTTGGAGAGTATTGGCTCAATTCGCCTTGCAATGGCTTTTGATGCAATTATATAATCAACATTTAGTAAAGTAGTGGGTCACCAATTCTGTAAAATCAATAATTCAGCGTCGTCTTTCGGCAAAAGTGTTATTATGCCCCTACGCTGAGAGACCGATAACCTCCCACGCTCATATGCTCCATTCAGGCTTGCTAATAGATACTACGTGAAAAACGTTTCGAGACACCAACATGATACTACGTTTTTCACGTAGTATCAGCTTTGCAGTTTATTGCCTTTATATACACATATTTTTTTGGCTGATCAGATCTCTTGTAGATCCTACGTTGACAGCGTTTATCGTATGCGGTCCCTTGCAGTTTATAGTCTCTCATTGCTAATAGATCCGCTCCTGCGAGATCAAAGAAATGCTTATAAAATTCTACGGTAAAACCGTCCTCGCCTGGTGATTTTCCGTTTTCAAAAGTCTCTAATGATTTTTTGCATTCTTCGTAAGTCAAAGGACCGTCTAAAGCATCTCTTTCTGCATCGTCTAATTTAGGAATTTCCATGCCTTCGGTAAATATTTCAAAGCTGTTCTGTGCATCTGTTAGTTGAGAATTGTACAAATTACTATAATATCCTTGGATCATTGACAGAATTTGTGTTTCATCAGTAGTTGTTTCATCATTTTCCAATTTAATTTCGTTTATGGTTTTTCTATTATAGTTCCGTTTTTCTAAATTAAAAAAGTATTTTGTAGCTTTTTCGCCTTCTTCTACCCAGCGGCATTTAGACCTGAAAATTGCAGCTTTGCCTTTATTTTCATATTGATGTTGGAGTTCCTTTTTAAGGTCGTCATATTGTTTAAGAATTCCGTCAATGTTATCAAGGTTCTGGCTATTGCAGATAATTTTATCCATCTCATCTAGTTGTTGTTTGATCTCCACCTCATGCTTACGAATCGCCTGTGCTTTTCCTTTTGAGAACGAAATGGTTGCGCTTCTTATTTCCATTTTAATCAGTTCCCAAAACAGCTGTTGGTCATTTACATAATGATATTTTTCTCGAAGCTGAGGATATAATTCTAGAATTTTGGTTGTGTATTCCTTGTCCTCTAATAGAGAGTTATTGAATTTCCAAAAACCCGGTCCTCGAGGATTCTCGTTCTGCCACGACAGTGATAATAATATCATGCTGTGATCTGGTGCAATTGAGGTTTGGATGTCCACTTTTTTAACAAATTTGGTCAAGTGCTTGGATATTAAAAAGAAGTCTATCCTTGATTTCACACCTAACGTTTTAGACCTGTACGAGAACTTGTTGGCATTCGGATAACGAGTTCATTGTATGTCGACAAGGTCAAGGGTATCCATTGTGATGTTTACCAAATTCCTATATGCTGTTGGCCTCCAAGGAGAACCACCTTTTTTGTCTTTTTTAGATAATGTACAATTCCAATCACCTCCTACTATAAGAGTTGTAATTTCTGATTTGTCAATTAGGAGACAATTTAGTTCTTGAATGAAACTTACTTGTTGTATGTGGTCGTTGGGAGCATATATATTGCAAAATGACAGTTTTAAACCGTTGTAAGTGAGATTGATTAAGATTATTTTACCGTCCGCGTCACTGGATGTGAAGGTCACTTTTTCTTTTACCGCTCAAAATACAAACACCTTCGCTATGAGAAGTCCCGTGAGAAAAGTAAATTTCACCTCCCCATTCATTTCTCCAAACGGCTTCGTCGCTTACTTTGGAAAACGTTTCTTGTAGAAAATAAAAATTGGCCTCCTGATCTTTCAGATACGTGAAAATGCTCCTTCTCTTAACGGTATCTCTAAGACCTCTTACATTTAATGAAATTAGCAAGCATTTTTGCAGGTGTAACTTATGCATTTAAGATTCGATTTTTGAAATAAAAAATACGGTTCGCATTCCCCCTCGTATTTGCAATTGAAAGCACCAAAACAAAACAAAAAACAAAAAGGTTACCAATAATGAATTTAAAAAACAGACCTATTTTAAGAGTTCTTTCCCTCAGCAATCCAGTCCGTAGTCCCGTAGTCCCGTAGTAGTTCTTTTATTCAACAGTACTTTGAATTCCGTTTAAAGATCATCTAAGTCCTCTTCACAATAAATTCTTACCGGTGCTCCGCTTGGCGATGTCTTTACGAATATTTTTCCATCCATTGTCCATGTGTTGGTAATCATGTTATCTTTCTTCATCTTGTTTGCTTTCCAGAAAAGCTCTCTTCGATAATTCGTAAGGTTCTCATTGATGAATATACGCCGGTCTTCTCGAGACGAGAAAGCATCGCTTGGAAATATGTCAGAGGTTTTCACGTTTTTAAGCTTGGTTCTCGCTTCGTAGAGAAGAGATTTTACTTTGTGGCTCACGAATTTGACAATAACAAGCTTAGTGGTTTTTCTTTTGAGTTTATGTGACATTTCTATATCTTCCGGTTTGATGTCGACGTTTATGGCTTCTCCAATACGGATAACAACTTCGTCGGTTGATGTGTACGCGCCTTCAGGTACGCCCAAAATTTCCAACGAGTTTTTACGCGAGTATTGCTCCAGGTCGTCAGATTTTTCATCCAATTTATACGTTTCTTCAATTTGATCTTTTAGCTTTATTCTTGTGTGGTTAAGCTCATTTCTCAACGTGTCATTTGCTTTCTCGGCTTTGGTAAGTTGCGATTGAAGCTTCTCCGTTTCCCTTTGATTGGCGTTTAGGGCGGATTTCAACTCTAAAATTTCTTGCTTCAGTTCTTGGTTTTCCCTGAGTATCGTCGCAACCGTAACTTGTATGTTAACTAGCATCTCCTTGATGTCAGTTAGCTTTGGTTCGGGTTGAGTGGCTTCAAAGGTTTGTACCTCTCCGACACTATCCGCCATATTGCATCGTTTCAAAACTTTATCTTCTTCTTCCAGTGAACCTCTTTCTCCTCTTTTGTGTTTCCCACTAGTCTTCTTCATTGAAATTAGCACTACATAGCATCATTCCAAGATGCGATTAAGGTCGAAAATACCAAAGAAATATAATAAAAGAAGGAAACTTAAGCTCCGCTCAGAAACCACGTACGACCATGTCGGGCTCACGCATGCTCCCAAATCATCTCGAGGATGATCACAGCATTTTCAAGAAAGTGAGTATCAGCACAGGCAGACCACTCTTTGTGTTCGTGGAAGCCAAAAAACCGCCGAAAGTCAAGCCCGATTGGTAGATTTGAAACGGCCTGCATTCCTTGAAATCCTTTGGTCGCTGAGTTTGGCACCGAACTATATTTGTGACTTCAGCATCGATTTTCTCGGAAACTGTTGGAGGGATGAAGCTCAAATTCGGCGAGGAGATAGCGAAAAAAATTATCTATCAAGATCCATCGCCATTCAGATGAGATTTTCAGTTTTTTTGCGTTAATTCCAGTTTAAAGTGGAGGAGGTCGCGGCTGACGGCTGCTAAGTTGCAAGCCTTGTCTCCCTCTCTTGTCTTGTAATACATGTAACCGTAACCGGCCGAAAGTAATTTCGCTTTAATACACTTTAGACAGCCCAGGAAGGCGAAAAAACACCATACATGAGTCGGTGAAGGTTTCATTTAACTTTATGGGATATTCAGACCGAGATGTGATTTAGATGTGCAATTTTCAGAGCTTTATTCATAACCCTTATAGATTCTCTCTATTAAACCACGAACACATAGAGTGGTCTGCCTGTGGTAACAGGGTAGGGGAAGGACAAACCATCAATTGAAAAAAAACCTCAGCAATAATAAATAAAGCACTGAGTGACACGGCACGACAAGGACTCGACAATCTTAGACAAGTCATTTAGTACCACGAGCAACATCTTGGCATTGATAAAGACGTGGGTGTCAGGGCAGGAGAAGGATGGTCCAATGGCAATCTTGGCAACGCTTATCAACGACTCGGCAATTTTAAACACCGAATGAAAATATGGCGGACCGCTCGGCCGTCGCCCTGGACGAGTCGCATGGAAGCGAGGCTAGTCAGGCTTTGATGTTTTGTTTTGACAGGAAAGTTTTGCTTCGTCATCGATCTGATGTACTTTGTTTCGCCCTCCATAAACGTTTTTGTGTTCGTAAATGCTACCAGAACGGAGCGAAATTTTCCGTAGTAGAGACAATGCTCTTTTTCGTTTCCCAGTTCGCCTCTGAGGGAAAAACAGACGTAGAAAAGGAGTTCACGATCGCCGAAGGAACTGTAAAAGTTTGTTTCGTTGCATTTCAGCAGATTTCAGGCTGAAATATCTTAGAAAATGCGTAAGCGACCACATTTAGCTCCAAGTCGTCATTTGGCTCAATGCTATCACTGGTTACAATGGCGGAGGCAATTGAAGTTCATTTGCTTGGTTATTACATCGTAGTATTCGCTTCAATCAAGCGATTCTGTGCGAGTGGACTCGTACGTAAACGATTCCCCTTTTAAGATAGAGTCTTTCAAGAGGAGTTTTATTTACTTTGAGGAAGGCACTGGCCATGTAAGTCGTGTTGGAACACCACCAGACACCACATGAGCTCGTCACGTAAACGATTTTCTCTAAGATCCAACCTGAAATGTAGCGAACAAACTTTAGTTCCGCGGCGAACGTGAACTCCTTTCCTTCGTCTCCACTATTTTCCCTAAGCTTACGAGGCGAACGGTGGAAGACTTTTATCCCTTCTCGTGGCATTCA
>JAHPZR010002038.1:35000-56375 GCA_019787425.1 Platygyra sinensis
TTGTAGTAGTCGTAGTATTGTAAATAGTTTGACTGCTCTAATAAAATAAAATAAAATAAAATAAAATAAAATAAAATAAAATAAAATAAAATAAAAAAAAGACAAAAAAAAGTTTATTGAGAGACAGAATGTAATTTCCGCGAAGATCATGCAAAAATCCAGACTCTACGTTAACAGCATACACCAGGCCTACTCCTGAGTATCTGGCTAGAAATATTTTCCTCTGGCCGCGCTTCAGCCATTGGATGAGGGCCAGTCTCGTGCTTCTTAAGTTGCCTCGCTCATGCCCAAAAAGAATTCTGGGTAATTCTGCCATTCCATGACAAGAGAAGACTGCCGATTCGCATTTTATATATAAATGTATATTTTTTCATAAGTGTCGGGCCACCCAGTCCTACCAGCAAAATACCGCATCGATTGAAGGTTTTAGCTTTCAAAACTTGCCCAGATCGTGTCAGTAGGTCCTGGAATTCGTCCACAGAAAGGCCAGAGAGGCAACTTCATTCGTGAAACGCCATGTTTAGAACAGAGCATTTTAGGCGTCCCACGGTCTGCATGAAACCATCTCTTACCTCTGTCTGAGAGGATACCAGACACGCATAGTTCTTACGTTACGTTTATGCCTGTAAAATCAACTGAAATGTCAATTGCTGGTTTAAAGAAAAAAACAAAACAAAAACAAAAAATCCCAGCATGTTAATTTTTTTTTTGGTAGCATAAGTATCGGAGAGCCAGAACAATTTACGCATGCGTTGACAGAATGTTTGAACATACCTCCAGACACCGGAGCCGGAGCGTCGTACCAAACGAGTCATCCCGGGATTTCGGCCCGTGCGATCGCTTTTGGACGCAGTTGGCCCTTCGCTGCTTTCTGCTACCGACCTCGCCTCCCGGTACGGCATTGAGGGAGAGATATGTCGGCCCCTAAACTATATGTGACAAATCCCACGCCTACTCACAGCTCCAAACCGCCCTTGTCAATAGGCTAGTTTCGAATTGTGCAGAAACAAAAGAACAGAGTCGAGGTTCAGGGGAATAATTAGCATTTTGTATCGTTCAAAACAAAGGAAAATGCAGATTACTCCCCTGAACCTCGACTCTGTTCTTTTGTTGCTGCACAATTCGAAACTAGCCTATTGAACGTAAGAATTACATGGCTTATATATTCAAGAGAAAAGTCATTTTATCTGTCATATGGTAGGCACTGGAGTCGCAGATTACAGTGTGCGCACGCGCCCTACTGAAAGTAACATACATACAGGCATAAGCTTTATTTCATCTCGAATTTCCGAATAACTAGAGGAGCTAATATCTTCGAGACATTATATTTACAGCTAAAATACATAGCATATACAGATAACTACTAAATTCATAATTTTTAAAGATATGTTCATTAAAAGGAAAGCCACTGTACAAGATGAGGCCCTGGATTCCCTTTTAAAACCAGTAAACTCATATTTACGGATAAAATCAGGTAGCGCATTCCGCAACTTAGCTGATACGTAAGAAAAAAGAGAACTAAGACCATAAATGGTTGTTCCAGGTTTATGGAGAGACAGAATGTAATTTCCGCGAAGATCATGCATAAATCCAGACTCTACGTTAACAGCTGCAGCATATGTCATGTGAAGGTAAAATCACTTCAGAAGAATGTGCCTTGCTTTTAGAATGTTTCCAAACTAACAAAACTCTTGGGAGCGACGGAATTCCCATTGAATTCTATAAAAAATTCTGGCCACTAATTAGTGAATCTTTTATTCAATGTGAAAACGAATGCTTCGAAAAAGGTGAAATGTCACGCTCGCAAAAACAAGCAGGGAAACAAGAAAGGAAAGGACCGCTCTTTTTTGGATAACTGGCGACCAATCTCCCTTGTAAATGTGGACGCAAAAATTATGTCTAAAGCTATAGCCACTAGAATAAAAAATGTCCTGCCTAACATTATCCATCACAATCAAACTGGTTTTATAGAAGATCGCTATATCGGTGAAAGAGTACGTTCAATTTTCGACATAATGGACTTTACAGCCAAACAAGACATCCCCGGTTTATTGATCTTCATTGATTTCCGGAAGGCCTTTGATAGTTTGGAGCGTAATTTTCTTCAAAGATGTTTAGAATCATTTAATTTTGGTCCAAATTTTATTCGTTGGGTAATGACTTTTTATAAGAATATACAAAACTGCATTATTAACAATGGCATCACCTCTAAGTACTTCACAATTGAACAAGGAGTTAGACAAGGAGATCCTCTTTCCCATATCTCTTTTTCGTGGCCGTTGAAACCTTGGCTATTGCAATTAGAGAAAATTCAATAATAAAAGGCATCACTATTGACCAGTCCGGGATCGTTATCATTTTTGATAACCTCACCAAAACAAACCATAAACCAATCGTTGCACAGGATTTCGTTCAGGTGACGTTATTTGGTAGCAAGTGTATAATTCAATATGCCGGTCGACGAGGCGCTGCGATGAAAGGGGCTACTCACAACATCACAATGCAGCGTCATTGAATTAAATTTAGGTTTGCTTCATAATAGGTTATGGGATTATGGAATAAAAACAGAAATGTATGGAAGAAAACTGTCTTCGTCCAAAGTTACTGCGAATTTAATTTCCACACCGTGTGATATTTGTTCCGCGAGTAAAATGACACAGCGAAGGTAGACAACAAATATTCTGTTCACAAAAGCGTTGTTTATTGACACTAACATGATAATGGCTTCCATTTTCCCTCAGGCTTCATTTTCTTGGTAGCGGGCGAAGCTGCTTGTTCAACAGTCTGTAGTAAATAAAAACGAAAAAGTAACAGTAAATACATCTTGAAGAGCTGCAACTTAATTTCGTTTAGTTTGCGTGATAACAAACAGTATAAGTTTAATTCAACAGCCAGGCTCGGCGTAGTAACACGTAAAATGCAAGTAGCTAACATGTTCAAGGAATATTTGTTCCTCCAGAGCTAACATTTAGAGAGCTTAAAACATATCTGGCAATACAAACGAGCCGAGAGAGAAGAAACCTGGCAAAAAACAGAGGTGTCAAACTCTACAAATTTCACGCTGATTGCAGCGGAAGCCAACCTGACATATGACCTATGTCCTTCCAAAACCACAGGATTTTTGCTTAGCGAAATATTCAAAGATCCCCAGATCGTACCATACAAAAGGGGCAGATCCTTAGAGATATACTAGTTCGAGCAAAACTTCCTAAAGCCGCTATTACACGCGGATAGGAGTTGCGTAGGCCTGTTACCCCATTGTTGTCACTCGCTGAATCCAACGATAAGCTTCATTATATTAATGACTGGTGTGCCAGAAAACTGACCTAGTTTGGCCGGCATTTCTTGAAAATATCTCAGGACCACGAATGTGTGGACATTGAATCTTGGACTCAAAAATATAGGCAACTTACCTTTTAATGCATTTGCCGACTGACCGTCTCAGGCGATAAAAATACCTCACGTACGTCAGGCAAACATTAGGCCGGCGGGGATGAATAAAATCGCTCTCCTCTTCAATGTCGATATCATGTCGTTCGAATTCAAGCTTGAATTTTTCTTTAGGTCTTACAGAAGTCCTTTTTGAATCGAAGACGCAGTCTTGCCACAAAATCGACATAAATTTGCTGTTTTGATTCTATGGGTACCAGCATCCGCCATCTCAATACCTAGGAACACATCAATTACAGATGTAGATATGGCCGCCGTTACGAACAGCGCATCGCAAATCAAAACAACCCCGTGCACTTTTTTCACAGATCGTGCACAACACTAAAAACAGATTAAATCCCAAGTATATAGCGTGAAGATTAACGACATATTTTTTGTGATTGTCGCAAAAATCTGCAAGCAACTTAAATCTAATGACAAAATGAAAAACATACCTGATCTGTATGCAAAATTGCAAGCGCTGTTTCACTTTACGAGTAGCATTTTACATCGTTTACGCTGGTCTTCAGCCGCCATCTTCAAAACACGCGAGGCTCTTCCTTTCTTGGTACTTATCGAATAGAGTTATGGGTAAAACACCCGAGCATAATCGAACAAATAACGAGCAAAGCGAAGTGAATACGAAAATTCCCAATTTTTGAAATGGCCGCCATTATATGACGTCATATGGTTATCAAAAATGATAACGATCCCGGACTGTTTAGTCATGTTAACAGTTCCAGATCTCAACAAAAATAAAACAGTTCCAGGAGGGGGGCATGGGGGGGGGGGGGAGGGTTCTGAACACCGCATCACCGCAAGAGAAGTCAACGAAACACCGTCACCGCAAGTCCGCAACACGTATTTTTAGCGCCATGATTCGTTCATGTACACTTAAAATAATACTTTTTAAACCTCAACAATATTCCACAAAATAAACACATCACAACGCTTTTCATTGCCAACACGTCGACACTGCCGATGCCTGTATTAAATTATTTAGTTTTCTTGAATTTTTGAGAAGAAACCTTGCGCGAAGGACGCGGACGAAGGAAAAGACTGAAAGTATTGTTTTCCGGAGCTAGTAAGTAGCCTGCAACAGGCTCACCTTTGAGTCACACGAGCGAGAGGCGAAGACCACAGCGATCTGCGCGAAGGAGGCTATTGAAGAGGCGCCTAGCTACCTGCGTTGTCGTTCGATAGAAAAAAAATAGAAGATCAAGAAAGTCGCAGGACCTTCGAGCGGGTATAGGCTAGGCTTTTGTACATTATGCTAGCATTTTCGAGCATTTTAGTGAGGCAAAAGCATTGAGCATTATTCGAGCATTTCAGTGGCATTTTCCCAGAAAATTAATATTTTTTCCCACAGAATATAGAAAAAAAATCATTGTCATTATTATTTCTGTGAAAATGAAGACTTTTACTTAGCCTGTTCACCCAAGTGTCATCGAAAGGGGAAAAGGGATTAACGGAGCAACAGATCATTCAGAAAAATATCTTTTAGTGTACATACGTTGTTGTTAACTTTTTATATTACGTATACGTTTTTGTTAAGCACTTTGAACTGTTAATTGTGTTGAGACGTTAAAATTATGAAAATTTAAAACCCCCCCCATGTATGAGCATTAACCGAACATTAGGCCTTGGCGATTGCAAAATTTCCAGGATTGTTTCTGTCCTCGCTCCTCCACGTGTCTAACGAACCATGAGCTCCGGGTGGCAGAGGAAGCCAAAGCTTGACAGACAGTGTTGATCTGCATTTTGTTACAAATAAGTAACCTCGATGGTACATGTTTGTCATGAATTAGCACAGATTAACGAAGTCTACCTGCTAAATTTCTGCTAAATTTAGGTTTGGAAAAGGTCAAACAAGAAGCCCCAGCATCGCAGGTAATTTCATTTCACCGAACACCGCAACAAAAATAACACAAACATCGCACACCGTAGGGTTTGAGATCGGGACACCGCAAGTTGAGATTTTTTTCACCCCATCACCGCATTAAAAAACATCAGCACCGCAACACCGCAAATCCCCATGTCTCCCTCTTCCAGCGAATTTTAACCTTTTATGCGGAAATTCTTGCTTAATCGATTGTTTGTGAAGCAACCCATTCCACAAGATGAAGAATAGAACTACTGTGTTTTGGTCTCAATAAAAATGTATTTCAAACCGATATATAGTGTGTTGTTCTATTGCAGTTTATTTCTTTGTTAAGGGGACTTCAGTCTTATTGTTTATTGCAACCTAATTTCCTGATATTTTGTGTTAAACACTTCGTAGTTGTTGGAGCTTTGGTTATCAATAAATGTATTTTTTATTCATTTCAAATCTGTCTATTAACAAGCAATAAAGTCTCTTAAGAAAACGTGCTGTTCAAAAATATTTATTGTCGCGTGTTTAAATTACGCGCTCTCTCGAACTGCTATTGTTGTAATTTCAATGATAGAGCTGTCCCATGGGTTTCTCCGTTCGAGTTTGTATGCAAATCTAGGGTTAGTGCGTGACTAACGGAGCAGTGACTAACTCGAGCAGTTAGCTAAGAATCAATTCTCTCTTTCTCTCTCGCCAGCAAAGCTGAGAGTTCAGATAAAAACTTAACAGGGATTTTCATGAACCAATCGGGGTTAAAAGAGCCCGGTTTCGAAAATCGGAGAACTTTTTCAAAGAAAGCTAGAGAACCTTATTTAATACGCTTTCAATAATTTGCGGTTGTCAGCGTTTCCCAATCACGGACTGATAAGCAAGCGTCCAAAAGAGCTTGAAATTCGCGAACATCGGTAACGAAAGCCATGTTGATAAACAGGGAACAGAATTTTCCAGACAACGAGCTCAAAACGAATTATTTCCCAGCAAACGAAATGCAATAGTGACGCTACCAAGAGAAAGCGCGCTTATAATTTGAACACGTAAAAACTATTAGCGGGCAAGTTTTTTTATTGTACTAGAGTGACCCTTATTAGTATGGAGGAAGGCACCTCATTAGTATGGAGAAAGGCACTTCATTAGTATGGAGGAAAACACCTCATTAGTATGGAGGAAGGCACCTCATTAGTATGGAGGAAGGCAGCGGAAGGTAGCGGAAGGCAGTTACGGGGCTTAATTCCAATGAACATCTACTGCTGACGACGATGTTGGCTGGTACCTATGTTGATGATGACGATGACGATGATGGTTAGCATTTCTAGAATGGTGTAATGCAATGTGATTTGCAGACAGCTTTTGGTTTTGATCACCACCCCTATGGGGTAATAATTTTCATAGTAGCTCCAAATTCAAAGAAGAACGCGGCTTTTATTTGTAAACTTAAGGACGTTCGCGCCCATTGCTACTACACATCTCTAGTGCGCACGCTATTCATTAGGCACGCGCATGCCATGTAATTTTCAAGCGCGCATACCGAGTCGAAAACTCAACAAAATATAGAGCTGATGACCTTTGCGTTAACTTGGTGTGCGAATATTTTTGTTGAATGCTCGGTGACCCCACTTTTTTCGGCAGATCACTTCTTTTTCTGATTTTTTTCCATTATAGCGATGTTTGTGAAGTATATATGAAATAATTCATATTTGTACTGCGGTTGTGGATGAAAGTGAAAAGTGATCATCGCAGTAAATTTTCCAATTTAAGCAATTGGAAAGAAGAAGCCTGAAAATAATCATGCAGGGCTTCAACGGGATTCGAACCCGTGACCTCCGCGATACCGGTGCGATGCTCTACCAACTGAGCTTTGAATGTGTGGCTTCAAAGCTCAGTTGGTAGAGCATCGCACAGGTATCGCGGAGGTCACGGGTTTGAATCCCGTTGAAGCCCTGCATGATTATTTTCAGGCCTCTTCTTTCCAATTGCTTAAATTGGAAAATTTACTGCGATGATCACTCTTCACTTTCATAGCGATGTTTCTCGGTACGTCACCTATTGTCATTAATGTGCCAACCAGAGGTTTATTGGCTGTTGAAACAATGCATGCTATTGTTCAGTGGCTGGCAAATTTATATATCAAAAGAAATGTTTGTAAACAACAAACATCGCTATACTAAAAAACAAAAAAAATCTGTACGTGGGAAGTTTTAATTATTTCTCATATACTATTCACGTAGAGTCGAATTTGGTACATGACTTAGAAGTTGCATTTTTTAAGGCTAATTCTGCCTGATTTAATGACATAGTATGTAGCAAAGATCTATCAAATAGGCCTATATATGCTGTGTTAAACACACACCTTAGATATGATCCTTCAACTTGCATATACAGCTGTTTCGGGAAAAGTTGTCCAAAAGAAGGGTAAGAGCGTACGCGACAATGCCGAAAGGTAGTATGGGAGATATCCAAAAAAGTAAATTCAACTTGTAGTGAACGCCAAGAATCGAACATTCCACGACCGTCCAGTGAAGACCTACGGTAGCGAGCTATTTGGATGAAAGAGTTCTTAGGATATAGCGTAGATGAATTGGCAGTAAGTACAGGCTTATAAAGTGAAGCTCTCTCTGGCCACACAGCGGTCAAACGCAAAAATCCAACGCCACTTCCGGTTTTCGCCGCCTCGAACTTCGTAAGAGTTTGAAGAGAAAACCTGCAAGACTTCTGTAGGAAAATGTTATGAAAATAGTACTGTGAGAGAAAATTACAAGTTGGGAGGACTTTAGGATGTCTATCACTAAATGTCCTGGTCATATGCGAAGTTTAAAGCTTAACTTTTCAGCGACTGTCTTAACTTTGGGCTTGAAAGCGAAAATTTTCGAAAATTTAAGACTTTGTTAAGCGAAAGTTTTGGGGGGAACTGCGCACGCGCGCCCCGTTTGACCGCTGTGTGCTCTTTGGCAATCACGCTACCAAAACACGTCCAAACACAAAGGATTCATTAGCGATGGCTCTGCACGTGAACCACGATTTTTGGTACATTTCTCCGACTTTCTCTGCAAAGCATGACATAAAAGATAAGTACGGTTAAAGTCGTCAGAATCATGAATCCTAACCCTTCATTTGACTGAATTTTGAAACTCACTTTTATCTCAATGTCAGTAACAACTGTAACAAAGCGTGAGCATGTATTTCTAGCTGACGTTTTCGACAGCATTGCCGTCATTCGTTGACTCAAACTGACAGTTTACCATAATGCCTTTCGGCATTGTCGCGTGCGCTTTTATGCTTCTTTTGGACAACCTTTCTCGAAACAGCTGTATGTCGATAGTAATGAATCCGGCCAGAATCGCCTCAAGTGACTGGAAGTCCTAGAAATTCTTAATAGTCTGTGATGCGCCTTATCTTCAAAACGAGTTTGGTGACCCCCGATTTTTTTTACGTTTTTTAATATAATCTTATCATTTTCTACCTGCAGCCAAAGTTTTAAAAAAAATCTGTACGTGGGAAATTGTGGGCGCGAACGTCCTTAAGCTTCTTTTGTTTCTTGCAGATAAATATTACAGATGTGTCTGTAATATGGCAATTCTCAGCTGATATATCTTGACGCTAAGTTTTGTATTTCTTGGGCGATAGTTTTTTCCGCTAGGAACCGTATTTCAGTTGAGCGGGAACTCACCACTTGACTTGTGGAAACCATTTACTTCACTTAAGGTTTCTAAGGACGTCAAGGAAGAGAAAGCACTCGGTTCGAACAGTAGTGTATTTAAACTTCGTTTGTAATCGTCAGTGAATAAATTATGACAATATGAAATCGGTGAATAATTATAGACGGACAACTCAAGCAAAATTAGAAAAAAGTTCAGTTTTAATAAAATGAAAGCGGAGAAAACAAAGGTCTCAATGTGTTGTAAAACTGACACGACTTCTGTTTTTTTTTTTAAAAAAGGGTTTTTAAAATCCTGATTCTGATCAAAGGAACAATGACTGAAATCTCGTCCATACTACGCCAGAGAAATTTGAAAACGTTTCTTATTTTTACGATTAGCCTACCGTCTACTCTAATTCGCTCTTCAAAATGGAAGAAAAACATTTTGAAAACGGATCTTTTCCAAAACGATGACGCTTTCCAGCTTGCAGGAATTTTTTTCACGTCCATTGCGTCTGAAGAATACTTTTTTGGGTCAAGTACCCTGCATGAATGTCTTTTCGAGGGAGAGGGGTGGGTTAAGATATTGTACTCTTGCAATCTTAATCTTGCCCCTCGCTACAATCTGATTGCCTGGAACAGGCTTCGAACGCAATTATCTTTCACACAGTTGTTTTTGTACTGTCAGCATCATCCTCCGCATGAAATATTTAGCCCTTATTGAATGAGGCTGAGTAGGATATGAAGAATTCTGCAGATCAAGTAGGGTGTTATTCACAGAGGCCGAAGGCCGAGGTGGATAACACCCTCCGAGATCTGCAGAATTCTTCATATCCTATGAAAGCCGAATTCAATAATTGCTTTATTATTCATTCAAAATATTTCCCCGTTCATAAAGGAGTTTTGCCATTTCGCTCTTTGTTTTTCCGCTCACCAAAAATAACACAACATTGTCCCCAGGTTTTCTCGGTCAACAGTTTAATAATCTGCGGCGGGTTGCACTTTTGACGTCATTGGTTCAATATTTGGTCAACAGTAGCTGGTTATGGTGAGTTATGCGTGTGGTTTTCGCCAATCAGAAACGGGGAAATATTTTGAATGAATAATAAAACCAAGTATTAGGCACATAAAAGTGCCATTGCCTAACTGATGAGGCTGTAATAGCTGCATTGCATTTTTGTTTGATGTTTAGGGAAATATCAACTTTATTTATTAATGCCCCTTTTTATAAAATTCATCCTTGGCATGCAGTTAATCAAGGTTTCAGCTAGGATTCTGTGAGTGGCCGTCCAGTAACAAATATGGAGCCAAAGGATCTATTTCGCTTGGAGGTGTGGTGACGGACTAAGGAATAGGCTACTTGCAAGTTACAAAGTTACATGATTTTGCCTCCGAAACACTATTAGTGGGTCATCTCATAAACATAATAATAGTGATTTGGTTTTTCAAACCCGCACCATTTGCTTAAAATGAGAAAGTCCGCAGCTGGTCACGTGACCAAATCTTGATTTTTAAAATTATGAATTACCGTTTTCTGACCTCAGAAAGGCTGACCGTACGGTTGGGGATCACCGTCATATATTTTCCAATAGGGACTTCCAGGTTTAAGATACACTACGGCGGTCTGCTACTACGGCTACTTCGGCCGTGAGGGACTAGGCTGACACTCCGTTCCCTCCGCAAACCACAAACAGAAACAGATTAAGATTTCGCTGTACGGCAACGGGGTGTTCATCATCTACGTGTCTTTACAAAAATGGATACGTTCGACTTTATTCTACTTTCATACGACAAAGGCTTGATCAGTGACAATGATTTCTTTCTCTTGTGTCGATCTTACATCTCCCAAAGCTTAGATTTGCCTCTCAGCTGCTTTTAGAACGGCAGGGGTAATTTGCCCAACGCCCAACGCCCAACGCCCAACGCCCAACGCCCAACGCCCAACGCCCAACGCAGAACGCCCAACGCCCAACGCCCAACGCAGAACGCCCAACGCAGAACGCCGAATGCAGAATGCCGAACGCAGAACGCCGATTGCAGAACGCAATGCCCAACGCCGAATTTTGGTCAGCGGAATATCATGCGAAACATGTGCTGGCACACTCGTTCACAGAATGTCACAGGATTACAGATCCCGTTCACAGGATTATGCACCTGTCCAATTGAAACCCCCCCCCCCCCCATCCCGGGGAAGTATTGAGGCATTGAGGGGGGTTACTAAGGGTTTTGGCACCTTTTTTGTGTCTGAGGGGGTGGGGAATTTTGTTGTTTTTTGTTGCATCAGTTTTGCCCGTGGGGTGGGGGATTAGTAAGGTTTTGACATTCGTGGACGAGCGAGGTCTGAGGCGAGTGAGTCGTATCCATGTGCTTTCTCATCCCCAAAGGCGGTTTCAAGATGGACGACATTAAGGTATTGTATTGATTTATATTTTTTCCAATTAAACTGAGAGCTCAAGAGTTATTTATTATAGTTTTAAAATCGATTAAGATGAAGTAAATATTCTAAAGATGGATGGTATGTTTCTTGCGTTGATTTTCAGTGGATATTTCAATGATTATAAGGGAGAACGTGCCAGAGGAAGAGTGGCTGTGTGGGACATGCAGCAGGGTCTGAAGGTTGGTTGGGGCATTATTTGACATGGTTTATCCCAGGGGTGGGGGAATTTTTTCACTTTACTTGGGGTTTAGAAAGAAAACAGGGCCCATGTATATGGGGCATTATCACATTTTTTTCTGCTCCAAGGCTAATGCCGCATGCTTCCCCGGGGTGAGGGGGGGGGGGGGTGGGGGTTTCAATTGACAGGTGCATTACAGACAAGAAACTGGCACTGAAGGGAACGATTGCAACAAACAACGATATGAGTAAAAATAACAAACAAAACTGCGGTAAGTTATAAACGTAACGAGACAACGCATGTTGTAAAAACTTTTGTTTATGAACTTGACGTTTCGTATCAGTGCTCCAACATACATCTACAGTTAAATTTAAAAACAAAGACTAATACCAAATAAAGCAAGTAATGACAATGAAAAAGTAAATGAAAATAAACAGACCTAGTTAAATCTGCTGGAAAAAAATCAATGGCTAGTAGAGAAGAAGTTTCTCACTGCCAACATTTTCTTTAAGATCTAGAGCTGGTTTTAAATCGCGAATCAACAAGGTTTCCTTAATTTTACAATGTATATCAGACTGTCCAGTGGCTAAAATGTCAAAGTGGCCATGTGATCACAGGATTAAATGGGAGTAGTTTTGGTAACCGTTACTTCTGATGATGTATGTTGGAGCATACGAAACGTCAAGTTTATGAATGAAAGTTTTTACAACATGCGTTGTCTCGTTACGTTTATAACTTACCGCAGTTTGTTTGTTATTTTTACTCATATATTGTTGTGTATTACAATCGTTTCCTTCAGTGCCAGTTTCTTGTCTGTAATACTGTGAACGGGATCTGTAATCCTGTGACATTCTGTAAACGAGTGTGCCAGCACATGTTTCGCATGATATTCCGCTGACCAGCGTTCGGCGTTCAGCATTCGGCGTTCGGCGTTCGGCGTTCGGCGTTCGGCGTTCGGCGTTCGGCGTTCGGCGTTCGGCGTTCGGCGTTCGGCGTTCGGCGTTCGGCGTTCGGCGTTCGGCGTTCGGCGTTCGGCGTTCGGCGTTCGGCGTTCGGCGTTCGGCGTTCGGCGTTCGGCGTTCGGCGTTCGGCGTTCGGCGTTCGGCGTTCGGCGTTCGGCGTTCGGCGTTCGGCGTTCGGCGTTCGGCGTTCGGCGTTCGGCGTTCGGCGTTCGGCGTTCGGCGTTCGGCGTTCGGCGTTCGGCGTTCGGCGTTCGGCGTTCGGCGTTCGGCGTTCGGCGTTCGGCGTTCGGCGTTCGGCGTTCGGCGTTCGGCGTTCGGCGTTCGGCGTTCGGCGTTCGGCGTTCGGCGTTCGGCGTTCGGCGTTCGGCGTTCGGCGTTCGGCGTTCGGCGTTCGGCGTTCGGCGTTCGACGTTCTGCAATCGGCGTTCTGCATTCGGCGTTCGGCGTTCTGCATTCGGCGTTCAGCGTTCGGCGTTCTGCATTCGGCGTTCGGCGGTCTGCATTCAGCGTTCGGCGTTCTGCATTCGGCGTTCGGCGTTCTGGATTCGGCGTTCGGCATTCGGCGTTCGGCGTTCGGCAAATTACCCCTGCCGCTTTTAGAACCGCTGTAATTCCAGCCACAAAACAAAATAAGTTTAACACTGATAAAAAGCTCGAGTTCAGCACGGATAGGGTGTTCGTACAATGTGATAAGTCCGAAAATACAAAGCTTTCAATTCAAATAAAATACATTTTGAACAGCTCAGCTTAGTAGATACAAAGCTTTCTTACCTGCGGCTGTTCGGACCGGTCAATAAAATATGACTGTCGCTTACGATAGGTGTTAAAATCGTTCAAATTTACTGTACAAAAATGACAAAGAAACAGTTATCTTCGAACGGATTTTTATGATTGAGTACTTTATCTTCGAGCTAGGCTGTTCAAACAGTGAAAACAGCGTTAAAATAAAAAGTAAACAGCAGGCTTATACTCACGTAGTGAAGAGTATGTGAAACTAGGCACTTCTCCGTAGTAGAAAGCAAGACTACGGCAGGAAAGCCGTTGTGGAACACGCAACATGACGTCACCGGAAGTGATCTTCACTACTTGCCGTCGTACTACAACCTCGCCGTACCATATCTTAAGGTGGTTGGAAACAGTTTCCAGTACTTTCCAAGACTTACAGTTTGATGGGCCATTATAACCACTCTTTATCGGTTGATGCCACAATCATGGTATCGACAAACTACCCAATCATCGGGGAACAAGTTGCTGTTATTTTTGTAGCACAATAGGTTACCATAGCAACAATATGACCTGCTAAAAACACCCTTAATTTTAGCTTCAAGTGCTCATAACTCGAAAATGTGTTCGGTGACCCCTATTTTTTATTATCGAATTGTAATCAGCATGATAAGATGCAACTTTTTGCAAAGTTTAAAAAAATTCTACGAAGGGGGTTCAGAGCCACCTTAAATTTTCGAAAATTTAAGGTGGCTCTGAACCCCCTTCGTAGAATTTTTTTAAACTTTGCAAAAAGTTGCATCTTGTCATGCTGATTACCCCGCCTTTGCCCACTTTGGCGAAAACGAAAAAAAGCCATTTGACGTGATCTATGATTTATACAAAATGAAGCAATTTCATTGGTTGCTATGCGTAGCAAAGAATTGTGATTGGTCGAGAAAAATCACGCCACTGTCAAACCTGACTCGAGCGTCGCTCCTCGTGGAATGAAAACTTGCAGCGAAAGCAGAATTGAACTGCGAAATCTACAAATCTTGAAGAATATGCCGGAAAAGTCAAGTCAGTTTTTGTCATCGGAGCAGCCCAGTGAGCCGAAAAGCTTGAACGTTGCTTTGAAAATTACAGGAGTTGAAAAAATACCCTCGGAAAACTTGTGGTTGCGGTCAACCTAGAAGCCATTTGATTCGAGTTTTGAATGAAAGAGGCGTAAATGACGATGGAGATTTTTGTCTTCTGTGGTTGGTGATTCTCAAATCAGCTTGAGATGGTGTCGGAGACACATTTTAGCTGCGATACTGTTGGCCGTGAGCTGTGGTTAGCTATACTTAGCTCACTGCTGTGCCCTGAAACGGACAGGAACGATTCGCATCGGAAAGCAAGGTTATGTATTTATTTTACCGATTTTAAGAAGTGATGTTTTGATGTTTCATTCCCGACATCAATCAGTGTGTAAACAGTTGTTTTGACACTGGGAAAAGTTGAATTTTTTAAATAAATTAATCTCAGAAACATTTTGTTTATTGGGTTTGTTAAATTCGAGATAAAGCAATGGTTCTCGCCTTACCAAGTCCAAGTTTGTGCGTTTAGTCTCGCTCGACTGCCAACTGCGACTGCTCGAATTTTTTTTCTGGATCATTTTCTAAAAGAAACGGCTTTATCTTTCGTTTTCTGGCTTCTCGAACCTGTTCAATGCCTCGGCAAGACTTCTTTGTAGCTTATCTTTTTCCCAGTCACGTAAAATATTATCCTAATTCTCAAAACTTTCCGCCATTTTAAAACGGCAAAGGGAAAAGCTTTGTAACGATGACGTCAATCGTGCATCTGTAGTCTAATTGATCATAGGCGAGAACCAATCAAAATGCGAGAATAACTTGGGTTATGATATGAAAGTTTTTACAACATGCGTTGACCGCAGTTTGTTTGTTAATTTTTAACCAAGCCGATAAATTTCCCAGAGATAAGGTTAATCTCGTTTCCGGAGCCCACGCGTCTTTGGTCAGCACCAAGACACGGAAGGAACAATAGCCGACAACGAAATTGCACTACTCAAGTCTCTCGTGGAGCAGTTAAAGCAAAAGAGACAAACCCTCAAGGAACTTAATGATAAGATAGCAATTTTACTGGAAACTCCTGAGGAACTCGAAGCAGAAATACTCGATGCAGAGGAACTAGACAGCCTTATCGTGGAGAAAGTTTGCCTCACCGACAATTTAATTGAGCTCGCCAAAAGAAACCTCTTTTTTTTTCTTTTTTTTTTAATTAGAGCTTTATTAACTAACCATAATACAATTTACATTACCTACATTACAAATCAATATGATTACCTATACAACTTACAATCCAATTTATACACTACTTACAAAAACTATACGATACTTACATCCATGTTGTAACAACTTGAATGAGCAACAAAATAAAGACAATTTAATAACATTATTAAACTTACGATACCAATTTATACACTACTTGCAATATTATATGATTACATATGCTACTTACGATGAACAACAACAACAACAAAAAAAGGTACCTTCCTATTAAAAAAAAAAAATTAAAAAGAAGTAATAGAACCAGAAGGGCATAAATAATTATATTGGAGTGAGCACCCATTTCTTAAAAAGAAACCTCAACCAGCACGTGTTGTCTCACAGTCCCGAGAATATCAGTACTCCGTCAAGTTCACCGCAAAAGGGACAAACAAATCAGCAACCCATTCCATCTACGTCGCAAACGGAACAAGAAAATCAACAATCCAATTCCCCACCTTCGACTGGAACGTCAGGTAGCGATTTTCAAAGTAACACAGCCGCTTCAGGCGAGAATCCTCCAATTACACCGCCGATTACTCCGATTACATCACCGCCGGTGAGTACATTCCAAACTAATCGTTTACCTAAACTTGTATTGCCATCGTTTAATGGGAACCCGCTTGAATGGCAATCGTTTTGGGACGCCTTTCGGTCTGCAGTACACGATAACTCTTCAATCAGTGATATCCAAAAGTTCAATTATTTGAGAGCACAGTTACGCGACGGAGCTGAAAGAGTCATTGCCGGGTTGCCATTAACCAGTGCCAATTACGCTAAGAGCATCCAGTTATTGAAAGATAGATTCGCTCAACCCCACAAGATTATCAATGCACACATGGAGGCACTGCTCAACCTTCCATCACCCACTGATCATTTAAGTAGTTTGAGGCTTTTCTACGACTCAGTTGAAACACACATCAGGGGACTTGAGTCACTAGGGAAGAAAACAGAAACGTATGGAGATATTCTTGTTCCCATCATTCAGAAGAAGTTACCTAATGGGATTAAGAGGAATCTAGCAAGGCAAAATGGAAACAAGGAGTGGCAGCTTGATAACTTGCGCAAGGCAATCTTGAATGAAATTGAAATCTTAGAAGCAGGTCAGAACAGTTCTAGCGATTATGAACTCAGTAGCAACTCAACAACTGCTGCTACTGCTGCATTTTTCACGACTTCAAAGCCACCTACACCTGTTCTCCCTCCTCCCACTGATCAGCGCCCCACCAAGCGAACATGCTTTTTCTGTAAGGGCGAACACAGTCCAAATGATTGTAATGTTGTAGACAGACAAGGGAAAGAGATACTCCATTGTACGTGATGCAAGGGCATGCTTTAACTGTCTTAATCGTCATTCAGTATCTAAATGCAAGTCACGGAACCGATGTAAGGTGTGCCATCGAAAGCATCATACCAGTCTTTGTCAAAATGCAGAATCAACTCCCCCAGTGTCATCCATTGAACCACCAACCACAAACAAGGCTCTATGTGCACCCACCACAGACAAGACTACAGCACCTTCAGTCTCATCCTACCACATTGGTGATACTAACAGACACACCCCCGTTCTACTGAAAACAGCCGTTGCTTCTGTTGGTAGTCACAACAACCACATCAGTGCACACATTTTATTTGATGAAGGGTCTCAACGCTCCTTCATTACTTCAGATGTAGCGACCAAACTTGATCTGAAACCAGAAATGCAAGAAACAATATCTCTGTCAACCTTTGGTGGGAACACATCATCCGTTAAACGCATTGACACTGCTACCGTTTATCTTGAAACCGCTCAAGAGGAGAACATTCCCATTCGCGTGATCATTGTACCAACAATAGCTGCCCCCCTCGCTACTTACACTGGTGCCAATGTAAGGGAACTACCACACTTAAAGGGACTGTCATTAGCACAAAACGTTGATGATTCACCTTTCACAGTTGATATTCTAATCGGTGCTGATCATTATTGGGACATAGTGGAAAACGAAGTTGTCAAGGGTCCAGGTCCCACAGCAGCCAAATCAAAGATAGGGTACCTCCTTTCGGGCCCCCTCTCCAACAGTAACCATTTAGAGAACCTCAACACGTCTATTTTAAATGTTGTGACTGAGCATCATCAAGAACAATTTGATTTGGAACGTTTCTGGCGGATTGAATCAGTTGGTGTTCAGCCAAGCTCATCAGAAGAAACAGTTGACTTTCTGAAGTACTATCAAGACTCGTCTATCATGTTGGAGGATGGCCGGTACAGTGCAAAGTTACCATGGCGACCAGAACATCCCCCTCTACCATCAAATGCAGAAATCACTAAGCAGAGAACCCGCTCCATGGTCAGAAAACTAGCTGAAGATCCTAAGAAATTACGCATGTACAATGACATCATCCAAGAACAACAGTCTCGAGATTTTATCGAAAGAGTGAACAATCCAGAAACAACCAACGGAGTGTGTCATTACATACCTCATCATGCTGTTCTCAAGGACTCTATCACAACTCCTCTACGCATTGTGTACGACTGCAGCTTCAAACAAGGTGAACAACCCAGCTTGAATGATTGCTTACAGCCAGGTCCTCCACTTCTCAATGATCTTACTGGTATACTTCTACGCTTCCGTCTCCACCAGTATGCTATAACTGCAGACATTGAAAAGGCATTTTTACATGTAAACCTAGACCAAGCTGATCGAGATGCCACGCGATTCTACTGGCTATCTAACACAGATGACCCGGAGAGTGAATTCATTGTCTACCGATTCAAGTCTGTTATGTTTGGCGCCACAAGTTCCCCTTTCATCTTAAATGCCACTCTCAATAAGCACCTCACACAGTCTACAGACCAAGTCAGCATGGATATGTTAAGGAATCTGTACGTGGATGATCTCGCCTCAGGAACAAACGATGATGATTCAGCAGTCAACTATTACCAAGATGCCAGGAGCAAGATGTCACCGGTGGGCTTCAATCTCAGGTCATGGAGTTCAAACAGTCCTGGTGTTCAACATCTTGCAGCCAAAAATCAAGTCCTCGACGCCAGCCCAACTAAAAAAGTACTTGGCATGGTATGGGACATAACTTCAGACACGCTACGATTCTCATGTAAACAAGCAACCTCTACCCCTCCGTTGTCAACCAAGAGAGAGGTCTTACAAGAAACAGCAAAAGTCTTTGATCCACTCGGCTTACTTCAACCAGTCACCGTTGCGGCTAAGATTCTAATACAAGAACTGTGGAAGGAAGGGATTGATTGGGACGACCCCCTTCCACCTTCTCTTGATCAAAAATGGCGTGCTGTAGCAAAGGAGATAGGAGATGCAACCAAACTTGAGTTCCCACGTCGCTACTTCTCTTCTAATGTCTCTGTCGATAGCAGCGATACAGAACTACATGTTTTCGCTGATGCAAGCCAGAAAGCCTATGGAGCCGCTGCTTACTTAGTACGTGGAAACCAGTCATCGTTAGCTATGGCGAAGTCGCGTGTTGCTCCGACAAGGAAGAAACTCACCCTTCCAGAATTGGAACTTATGGCAGCTCTAACAGCCGCACGTTTAGCTTCATATCTTCAAGAACAACTGCAAGTTACGAGAGTCACATTGTGGTCTGACAGCCAAATTGTTCTTCACTGGCTCAAAAGCACCAAGTTGTTGAAGCCATTCGTCAACACTCGCATCCAAGAAGTAAAGAAGCTGACATCAATTTCAAACTGGAAGTACTGCCCTACAACTGAAAACCCCTCCGATCTTCTCACAAGAGGGATAACAGCACATCAACTGAAGATTTCTTCGCTGTGGAAACATGGTCCCACATGGTTGCCAAACAGATCCCAGTGGCCTTCATGGCCTACAACAGAGGTTCTTCACTTATCAGCCACTGAAACCTCTACTGATGGGTCTACTGCAGACGGCACAGTTCCAGTTCAACAGCAAGGCCTTCATCGCCTGATCAATCCATCGGATTTCAGCAGTTTGCCAAAGCTTCTACGCGTTACAGCCTATGTTTTCAGATTTGTAAAGCTTCTCCAGAAGAAAGTCAGCCAACGAGGTCCAATTACAGCTATGGAATATGATCATGCCATGACAGAATGGGTGAAGAATCGTCAATCTGTTGTCTTTCATGCTGAAGTTGACAACCTCATCTCAAAGTCGCGACACCGTACAACTTTGGTACGTCAACTTCGCCTTTTCCTTGACGACGGTGGTCTTCTACGCTGTGGCGGGAGGATACACAACGCACCCTTAAGTGGCAACACCAAATTTCCTCTGCTACTTCCAAGCAAAGACCATTTCACAGATCTTGTAATTCACTCCACCCATGTCAAGCAGCTTCATGCAGGTGTCAACTCAACACTCACCGCCCTATGTCAAACTTATTGGGTTCCTTCTGGCCGACAACGCGTCAAAACCTTAATTGACAAATGCGTAACCTGCAGAAAGGTCTCAGGAACAGCCTACAATGCACCAGACCCACCACCCCTTCCCAAGTCAAGAATGCAACAAACACAACCCTTTGAAGTCACTGGGGTGGACTACACCGGAGCTCTGTATGTTCGAAATGCTGGAATCGAAACAAAGGTCTACATGTGTCTGTTTACTTGTGCAACAACCAGGGCTATTCATCTTGAAGTTGTCGAAGACTTGACTGTTGAAGCCTTCTTACTAGCCTTTCGCAGATTTGCAAGTCGGAAATCTCTTCCAAGGAAACTAATATCTGACAATGCCTCAACATTTGTATCAGCGAACAATGAACTAAAGGAACTCTTTCAATCTCGTACGCTCAAGGAAACACTAGCAAGGGAAGGCATTGAATGGCTATTCATCCCCAAGAAGGCGCCTTGGTACGGCGGGTTTTGGGAACGCCTCATCGGTCTCACCAAATCCACCATCAAGAAGGTACTCGGCAGAGCTGCAGTCAACCTGTGCACTCTTCAGACAATTGTTGTTGAAGTAGAGGCAATTCTAAACGATCGTCCCCTAACCTACGTTTCCTCGGACATTAATTAAGGATGAAGAGGCATTAACCCCTGCACATCTACTTTATGGCCGACGAATTACGTCGCTACCACATCCGCTAGTAGAAGGTGACGAAGTAAGTGATCCCACCTACCAAACAAGTACAGATCTCCTGAGAAGATCAAAACGTGTCACCTTACTGATCCAACACTTTGGGCAACGATGGCGTCAAGAGTATCTTACCTCCCTCCGAGAGTTCCACAAGGGTTCAGGAAACAACACGGAATCTGTGAAGGCTGGTGATGTAGTTCTAATACACGATGACAGCCCTAGAGTAAACTGGAAACTAGCACTTGTCACATCCATTAACAGAGGTCGCGATGGACTTGTACGTTCCGCAAATTTACGCACCGCCAATGGAACAACAAACCGTCCCATAACAAGATTGCACCCTCTAGAAGTTTAAGCCAAGGAAGCACAGTGTTGCACAGAGGATCAAGCAACCACAGTAGAAACTCCAACCCCTGTGAGGAGACCACAAAGAGATGCAGCACGACGGGCGATAAGGAGAATTGCAGACTGGGCCAAGGACATTTGCGCCCCCCGGAGGATGTGAAATAGTTAAATCGTGACATTTGAACGTTTATTTCGTTACCTTTCATGTAATTCGTTACCTGGCCAGCGGTCATTTTTGTAATGTTTACGTCACAAGGACTGAACTCGTTTTTTTCCCGCTCTCTCGCTTATCATGACCGCCATGTTGTGTTAACGCTGTCTGAATTATACGTGTAACTGCATTAAGTTCTCTGTCGTATTTACTGCTTCCCCACAATTATAGGTATAATGGGTCATTTTACCACCAGTTTTGCAGAAAAACTGATGACGTTGTT
>JAHPZR010002040.1:0-12500 GCA_019787425.1 Platygyra sinensis
ATAAAATTACAAATAGTCATGTCCGAGTTATCTGCGTGCCTCAGTTTCAAAACGAGTCCTGTGCAAAACATTACATATGAAAAAGAGTTTTGATGTACATGAAATGAAATTGTAGTGGGGGACACATTTTCTATGATAGTTTTGCACGGAGACTCTTTACGCGGAGGCAAAATGTAACTCTGAAATGTCCTATACAGGGTACGAAATTGCGCCTAATACAGTCGCATGCGACTAAAATTATCGTGCTGGTGACCAAGATTCAAAAGCTAGTCGCCAAGTTGGCGACCAGAACTCTTTCGGTTTTGTATATCTTACCTTGATGTTTTTTGCAACAAAATATAGCTTTAAAGTAGATGAATCGGCGCTGAACGATGAGGTCTGTTAAGCAAAATCGTCATGAATGCTAGGAACCGAACATGTCAACATCCGCCATCTTGGATTTTCCAAATGTAACGTTGTATATTGTGAAGTGAAATGTCCCTTTTGCTAACAACGCACATTGCGGGCTCACAACATTCCGTACTTTTCCAACCGTGGCGACACCTTCCACGTGCTCTCATTCCATGTTGGCTTGATTTAAATTTAAAATGACCAGTGACAGTGATCGGGAAGAGTTATTTAAAATACTGACTGCGTGTACAACTGTGACCAAGGACAACATTTTAGAATTCTCGCGGGGTTTGGAAAAAAATACACCAAAAAAATCCTGGCTACGCCCATGCTGTATAATGCGTTTTTCAACTATCTTTTTTTTTAATGGCTCCTAACTTTTTGGCCTTGGCGACCACTATAGAAAATTTAGGAGCCAGATGGCTTCTTGCCAAAAAAGTTAATTTTGTGCCCTGTACCATTGTTTTATTGAAGTCTACCACTGGAGTTGAATGCAAGCAGTCTCTACCTTTACCTTTTTAACTACCAGTAAGTGAAACCCAAATGATACAGACTGAAAGGCACCGAATCAAAAAATGTAATTTTCATAAACTTCCCTGAATTTGCTATTAATTATCCTGACTCTTTGCTGTCCTATGGCAACCTTCACCCTTAAATTCAAATACTAAATCATTATTTTTTGTGGCCCAAATGACCAATTGGTCAATATTACAAATACACGACTCGACGAAGACTCATTTAACACTGTCAACTCGTTCCCAAAATCTATTTTCTTCCTCCGAGTCGACTTAAATTCCAGTTTGCTAAGTTTCAGCACGATTCTATCGGTAGCACTTATACGAAGCTTCACACACGATTAACATCAAAGACATAAGCTTAAACCAGTCTTCAAAATAAAATCAGATCATTGTACGACAAGAAACGCTTACCTTAGACCTCAGGTCCCAGTAAATTTCTGTTAGAACAGTTATTGTTTGCGAAACGTCTGCAAAGTTTCTGCTCATTTCATATTCCTCTTCATTCGGCATACAAATAAAGGACATATATTCTGTGTTTGGGGACTCGTTTTGGCCGCGTCAAGTAGGAAGAACAGCAACAAAACTATCCTATGTAACTCAAAACTCACTCCACTGTCCACTCCACTTCAGTTGCCAGTCGGCGCCATTTTGAATGTTACTTTTTTAAGAGCCCGCATTACGTACCACCAGGAATCCGCTGGGAAGATCCCAACGGAGTGGGGGATGGGCAGCAGCTTTACTTTCTCCCAGGCCTCACTCATTTCGTTTCAAGAAAAAACATCGCTCTCCTCCTAAACCAATTAAAATTTGAAAAAACTGACAACGTCTTCATTAAGGGCATACACTCAGGCCTTTGGCAAAATTTTCTTTCGTTGCTAGCTCAAATGGTCGTTGAGCAGGAAGCTGACAAACTTTTCAGTTAGATTTTCTACTGCCGCACTTTTTTAGGAAAAAGTAATCATGGCCATTTTCTAAAACACTATTTATTAAACTACAACTTCGCTTAAAAATATTCTTGGAGAAAGGTTCTAGTAAACTTTTAGAACAAATATTAAAATTTGGTCCGTTCTGGTCACGTGACCGATGACGTCACAGCATTAAAAATAGCAAAAATGTATATTTCATAAAAATATCTACCCATATCCAAATTTTTGTTTCCTCGCGTTTAAAGCAACGCGAGATAGCACTTGTACCCAGACTCCCACTTTTTGAAAATTGTACATAGCTCCCTTAATATTTATATTTTGTTCGGTACCCGGGTAGTCCGAAATGGCTCACACCATTGTGCTTTAAACCACGTTGACTGCTTTTTCAATAACAAAATAATTTCGTCACAGTGAGCAAAAACGCACTTCAGAGCAAAGTCACGTGACCAATGACGTCATCGCCCTTAGTCTTGTACAATAATTAGTTTATGGTAAGACTTATTTCTAGACAACGTGGGGGTCTTGCTGCCCTCAAACTGACCAAGTTATTTGGGATTCATGATTTTCCAGCTGCAACGGATTCTGGGAAGGTTCTTATTATAATTATATATTGTTATTTAATTATTATTATTATTACACTAAATAATGGAGATTTCAACACTGCTAATGTCAAATTACACAATGGTGGCGTGTTGGGTCTAGGTACAAGTAGAAACATGTCAGGCATTTGAAACTTTGTTGCAATGATGTTGGGACAGCTCGTTCTTTTTAGTATCTTGTGTTCCATTTTCTGCTATAAAAGGACCTGCGAAAGAAGGAAGGTAACTTCATACCAACAAAGATATTGGGAACCTAGTGGTAAAAACTAAGAGATTCTTTTTTTTATGTGACACAGTTCACCCCAAAATACAGAATATAGCTAAGCATTGGTTTTTTTCAAAACATTTTGTTTAAAAATGTTATGGTTATTTCAATATCGTTTATCTCTTTAAAAGAACATTTTTGAAAATGAAAAGAAACACATGCGTAGCAGGATACAAAAATGAATACAAATTATCAAACCACTGATTAAATACACAAATTGTGTAGCACGTAGGAAAATTTTGAGTTTTCTTTTATTGGTCACGTGACCATGGGTGTGGCATAATGATGTCATATTTAGGGTCATGGGTATACAAAAGTTTGAAACTGACCAAAATAATGCCAAATTCTCTCAAATTACTTGACCATTACATCCTTAGCAACGCACCCCAAAAAACACTTTAGTAGGCCCTTAAACAAGAACAATACTTTCACTAGTGAACAACTGCAGCCAAGATACTTTTTGCTGTGCTTGTGCTACCTTACAAAACTGTTGTGTATGATCATTTCTGATGCAAACTTAGCAAGGTTTTGATCTTCAAAATTCATAATTTGGACATATTTGCATAACGTTCATAACCCCTGAACAAAAACATTACACATTTACTAGGAAATAACTGCAGCCAATATACACTTTCTTGCTGTAATCACGTAATTGTCTTAAACTACCAGTTTTTATTGATCACCTGTCTGGCAATGTTGGCTTCTTTACCGGCATTAATTATTGCTGGAAACAGGAAAGTAACATAAACAGGTAGAACACATTGGAAAGCAACAGAAGGAGGAAGTTCTTGGACAGGCTCCTGCAGCATATACAGTGGTAACCTCTCTGAAGTCCCATTGTCAGTAGCACAGTTGAATAAGCAGCCAGTGCATTTTCCATGAGCAGTTTTCAGATTCCATGGATATTGTCCATTAAGTACAAAGGATTAACTTATTATTCAAGTCAAATGGCTAAAGGGTTGCCAAATTCAACTGTATTTAGTAGAGAACAAATGGAACTAGTCAAAAGAATTTCAATTTTAAGTGACATTCAAAGGCTACTAATAGCTCAGAAAAAGGAAGCTAAGCTGTATATTCTTAAGAGTCGTACCTTTGTTCAGATGGTGCTGTTCTTTCAACAAGAGACTAGTGTGGTCTCAAGAAAGTTGTTCACGATGACATGCGTGAAGTGCAAGGCACCGTAGATTGACTAAAACAAGGTTTGCTAAAGCTTGAAAATGCTGCAGTTGACAAAATTGGAAAATGTTACAGTGTAAAACTCATTAAGAAATGTCATTACCCCCTTCAGCAGCATTTAAAAAAAGCAATGTTAAAATTCAAATGAGGCCTGAAACTGATCTATTTAAATTAAAGGCTATAATCCAAACTTTATGAGTGTGTTTGCAAGCAAGCAATATAAAGCTTACTGAAAGCAACATGATGTATCTTTTTGCAAACCAGAGTGCTATTTAGTCTAGCCAAGTCTTATGTAAGCCATCCAGAATGCCTCAAATGGCTTGCAGGTTCCATGACAAATGAAAGCCATACAAGCCAGAAATCCCCGACTCCAATAAATAACCTAACCTCAGGCTCAACCTAACTAAAGAACTGTTTAGGCTAACTATATAGCTAGAGAGCTATTCAGAGGTTAACCAGTGTGCTATTTCTATTAACTTAAATTGCTTGCATGATGTGTTGGCTTGCACTTTGACAAGACCCAGGCTTTTTTGAATCCGTCTGATGATACAAGGGATTGAACATTTAAGCTTTTAACTTTTGTCCATTTTAAGTTTTACATGGAAAATGTTTCCCTTTTTAAGACACTGTTTCTCTTGCTAATCGATGCAAGCTCCATGTGTGCATTATTAACTGCCAGTGGAGAGTGGATGTGTACCTAATGAGGACTTAAGGGCTGTAGAATTTTATTTCTTTGTCAGAAAGGATTCTTCACTTATGTGGGAAGTAGCCCCTGGGGTGGGTAATCCCCTTTAAAAGTAACGGGGGTGCTCGTCGTACCTTTCAGGGGGTGAAATTTGTGAATTGGTACTGCTTGGGGTTTTAAAACCTAAAATGACCGCTGCAGTACCTTTAGGGTCTCAAAGGTCATCGCCTTGAAAAAAAATTACTGAAATCATAGTTATATTTCTTAAGCAAGTAACATTTATTTCTGAATTTTTACTTAAAAATAGTAATGCCACTGAAAATTATTCAGTTTTTACTAACAGAAATGGTATCTCTTAGGGGTGTAAATAAAGTCCAGGCCACGCCCACAAAATAAGTTTTTGGTACCTTTTCAACAAGCACCCCCGACATTTTCATAGGGGAGTACCCCCTTGGGGGGGAGTAGCCAAGTAGTAGCTGTGAATTTGATTAAAAAAAACTCCAGCTTAGTTTTTGTTGACAACTTTATTGCTTTACAAGAAAACCAAACATACATTTCTGCCAGTAACCTTTCATTTTGAGATGAACAGAATAAAAAAAAAAAAACTAGCTTTAACTACAGAGTCCAAAAAATTTAATAAACACCTTGTCTGGCCCAGGTATAAACTGGGGAAGGTGGCACTATTATATGCTAACCCAAAGTCCCATATTTTCTTTGGAAACATCAACAAATAAATGATATTTGGGTATCTAGCAAATGGCAAAGGATTGGATCCACTCTAGAGGCCAACATGAAAACAGTCAGTTTTTTTTTCACACACTAAGAAGGCCATTTACAGTCTACATGTTAGAAATAGCAATTTCAGCAAAATAAATACTTTTTGCTTACTCTTTTTTTTATATTTGCAGGTGACTTAAAGACTTTGCAATGGCATTCCTCTTAGTCAATGATGAACTCAAATATAAAATTGTCACAACATTGATTCCCACCGAAGACAAGTTATAGAAAGTTTATAGCTATTTATGTGATATGAAAATCCCAGAACCCAATAGGGTTACATGTGTGTACTAACACTTTATTGCATGAAGGTTATAAATCCAATCTGGAATTCATGACAAAAATATTTGGAAAAATATTCAGGCCTTAAATTTATACATACTTATCTATTTTTTTTAACCTTTTCATATTTACCAATTTTCTATGGGATTTATAATTATATATTGTTATACTGGTTTCACTTGTAATAATAATAATAATAATAATAATAATAATAATAATAATAATAATAATAGTAATAATAATAATAATTATTATAAAAATAATAATAACTATAATAATAATAATGCTTCAGAAAGTTCTTTTGTCAAAGCGATAAAACAATTAGACTTCGGTAATTGCTTGACATTCTCTGTCTGTTATTCTTTTGACGCACAATTTTGAATTTAATACACTTAAAAAACTTTAAAATGTGTTTATCTTTATAAAACCGCTTTAAAAACTGCTATAAATTTCGCTGAAAACTCAGCCTCGTCAGGCATGTTCCGCCATCTTGGATTCAGGATACTCTACCCAGTGTATGATGTACCAAGTGTCTTGGCCAGTCCATAGACTTCATGTAAGGCCTCACAGAGGGTGTCTAACATTTCTCCTTCGTCAAGTACTACTCTAGGAAGTTTTACATAATTCCATTCCTTCCTCGTGTTGATGAGAGATCCTTTCGCCACTCGGCTGATTCTCACGCTCTCTGCTATTTGTCTCAACATGGCATCATTACCATACACTCCAGTCACGGAGATTTTGAACTCTTCTTCCTTCCCATGCTTTTCTACGCAATGCTTCCATAATGCTGATTTCTCTTCTCAATTCTCTAAGCCCCCCGCTTGCTCCGTGCCTCTTGTATAGGCATTTCTGGCTGTCTCACCAACGTACTTATTTTTGCATCCCTGGCACTCGATCTCGTACGTCACACCGTGTGCATCACATGGACCTTTCCCAGCTTGTTTACAATATAATGGTACTTAAAAACAGTAACTGAAACCAAATATGTACAACTCAAGTGGGTAATAACAACTTCTAGGCTATAACCAGAAGAAAATTAATTATGAACTGCAATCCATGTCCAACTGCAACTTAAAAATGTTATTGTCAGTGAAAATAAGCCTTTTTCTTTCAATGGCATGCAGTTTCAAAAGGCAGATCTCCAGATGTTGTTGGTTATTTAATTGCAACGTTTATTACAATCTTGATCTTGCAGTTGAATGTAACTGTGATCACAGATGGTAGGGTAAGGAAACTTGTTATGTCATCCTAAGTGACCTCAATTAAAGAACTGAAAAAAGAACTGATTTCTGGAATGGCTGTATCGGAGACTGTAAGTTTAAAGTCTTCATTGTTATCATTCTTGAATACAGTGGCATACCAATGCATTTTATTGGTTGCTAGTTTTTGTTTCAGATGACAGTTTAGGCAGTTTGTGATAAGTGATGTTGTTGATTGAATTTTCTGTTGCACTTGTAACAGGACTAGACTGCACAACAGTCGTTTTCGAACGGTTTACCAAGAAGCGAAGCGCCATAAGTGTGAACCTTGAGTGTGAAGTGCCCGAGCCTCGCACGCCCACAGGGAACCCCTGTAACTCGAACTCTGAAGGGAAACAAAAAACTGTTCAAGTTAGCAAGGTTCAGAGTTATCTGGGTCAATTAAAATATTCAATTTTCCTGGTTAATAATTAATAGCTTATTGATTTTCAGCACCTCGGTATACATTATATAACCCAAGTTATTCTCGCATTTTGATTGGTTCTCGTCTATGATCAATTAGAGGACAGATGCAGGATTGACGTCACCATTACAAAGTTTTTCCCTCTGCCGTTTTAAAATGGCGGAAAGTTTTGAGAATTAGGATAATATTTTACGTAACGGGGCAAAAGAAAAGGTACAAAAACGTCTTGCCAAGCCATTGAACAGGTTCAAGAAGCCAGAAAACGAAAGATAAAGCCATTTCTTTTAGCAAATGATACAGAAATAATTTTCTAGCAGTCTCAGTCGGCAGTGGACCGACTAAACCATGCACAAACTTGGTCTTGGTAAGCTGAGAACCATTGCTTTATCTAAAATTTAACAAACCCAATAAACAAAATGTTCTGGGATTAGTTTATTTAAAAAATTCAACTTTTCCCAGTGTCAAAACAACTGTTGACACACTGATTGATGTCAGGAATGAGACATCAAAACATCACTCCTTAAAATCGGTAAAATAATTACATAATCTTGCTTTCCGATGCGAAAGTTCCTGTCCGTTTCATGGCACAGCAGTGAGCTAAGTATAGCTAGCCACAGCTCACGGTCAACAGTATCGCGGCTAAAATGTGGTGGAGCAAAGGCCGGCTTTGCGTATAGTAAAATATTTTGAAATAAAAAAGCTTTATCTCTGGTAGTTTGTTTTGTTATTATATAAAATAAATAGATTCAAATACATTTCTTAACAACTGTAACAATTATGCATTCTTATGGCAATGCAATACTGTGAATGTAAATTTATGTTCCCTTTTGTGTCTGGGCCGTTTCATTATCCGTAAAGATCTTATTGCTCTGGCCCAAAAAATGAATGCAATGTCTGCTGTCGTAGGGAGCTCCTGAAGGTTTTCTCTGCGAATGTCTCTATTTGCTGTACATGGCTTCTTGTTTCCTCTGCACCTCGTTCACGAACAGACTATGAAGGCAGCACATCAATTGCAGATCTGACATTGCTTGCGGAGGGTTTCTTAGGGCATTCCTTCATCAGTCTTTGCTCCATTGTTAGAATTCGATCACACAATAAGAAAAGCTAATGGAATATCTCAATGGGTATCAGTGGCGAGTTATAAGAACCAGAAATTCGAGAGGGGTTTTTGAGTTATCCAAGTTCGAGTTAACCGAGTAAAAATGACTGAAAAGCTGGGTAAAATCCAAGGGAATTGAGACAGTTCAAGTTAGCAGGGGAGTTCGAGTTACCGAGGTTCCACTGTAGTTGTAATGGTGTTTTTTTTAACTAGGTTAAATGGGAAATGCAGAATTTACAATAAATAACTGAGAATTCTTAATTCAGTGGAGCCTCAATTTTATAATGAACCTCTTTGTAATAAAGTCTGTCCTGTATAACAAACGATATTCTTCTTGTCAGTTAGAATAACATATACAGCTATTTCAATTAAGGTTGTCGGATAATAGTTTCAAGCTTAAAGACAAGACCAAAAGGTAGTATGGGTAGTTCTTAATTTGTTTTTTTCGGAGGTGCGACAGGTAGGATGGAAGAAAACACTGTAAACATTTGCCTGTGCGTCTTAAAAGTGAAAAACAAAAACTCACACGATTCGTATTGGGTTCGAAATGTGCCTCTGTTTGACAGCGTTGCTAGATTAAAAGCCTACTTATTGGAGAGATGCACAGAGGAAATCCGACCAGCAGCAGATTGTAACCAGCTTTACTTTTGGTTACATCGGTGAAGGAAATAAGAAGTTTTCCATTACTTGGGAAGTCCAACTTGTCGGGGCACCGTCCTTAGTGAAAAAGGGTATGATTACTTTGTGGGTCGATCCACACTTACCTAAAGCCAATAACTCAATCATCTCAACATCGGGGAAGAAAAGAAAAGGTATAGTAATTTTTTTGTTATCCTGAATATCATCCCCGTCTCTTCAGGTTGCATACTCAGGAGAGTGTGTTACTCAAGAAGACGCTGGAAATCAAGCTTCTCTAATTCCGCTTGTAAAGATCAGGAACTGGTTTAAGCAATTTATTGTTTTGTGTAGCTAACCACGGACCCAGTTTTGAGATTACGACTGTGATGAGGAAGAAGTGCCGTCAAGTTATGAAGCACGCCTGTCAAGGTTGTGACAGCATCATAAACTCCCAGAGTTTAAAACTGCGTTGTTGGGCAAGGATGTTGGTAATGAACTTTAAATTTCTCGCCCATTACATCAAACATTCTCAGTGCGAGTAATAAGAGGGTTCGATTACTATTTAAAAGATATTATTTTGTCCCAATTTTACACTGTAAAGTTTGTAAGAATTGTTTTCATCAATCTGTTTCTTCAAATTATTTCAATAACGTCATTGGCAGTCAACTCACTCGAAACTCACGGGCTCCATGTGCATGCACATATGTGTGTGTTGCTTATGCCGCTTTTACAGGCTTTTACTGAGTAAAAAAGTAAAAAATTGTCTATTCATACAGTAGTGAAGAAAATCATTTGGGAGTTTTAGCAATGACGACGGTACGGCGGGGAGGACGTAAAAAATGAAGTTATATTTCACCTTTGAAAGTCGTAACTCTCTAAATCTGTTCAGTATGCCTATCGGTATAAAAATTTGCTCAAGCTGAACATGCTCCGACAGCGATCATTTCCAAAAGAAGATACCAAAAATTAGCCATTGTGATTTGCGTTCTCCAAAATACATAGAACTTTAAAATCATTTCATGCTGTTGTTTTGCAGAGGATGGCAAAGAAATGTACAGAGATTCAAAACGCACGTGCATTGCTATTGTTTTGTCTCTGAAGGGCAATTTTGTTGAGCTGAGTATTAAATAGAGAAAATTTCAGGTTAATTGTACGTTCCATAAGCTGTGAAAAATCGATTCAAAAGCAGAAAAATTCAAACAAACCTTTTTTTAGACTAAAATGATTTCGTTTCAGATAATGGAAGAAACTTGCTAACGTAAAATCTGATCCCGTTTCAGTGTACACATCATGCACAATTTCTGACAGTGTCTTTTCGGGATGTACAAGCACTGCCTCCATAATCAAAAATTCCACGTGCAGCTGGGTGCAAGGCCACACTGTTTATTGGTCTTCCGATGGTATTTGCTTTCACTTCTCCAAAATTTAAAACTTTTGAGACATATCGTTCAATTGTTTTTGGTGACATCCTCAAAGCAGCTGCTGCCTCATCTACTTGATATCCTAAAATTTCTTTCTTCCAAATGGCTCGCCATCGTAGATCTTCACTGTATGGGCGAGGCATAGCTGGTTTTGATGAATTGATTCAGAAAAAAAAATCCCACATAACCTTGCGGTCTTGTCTTCTAGCTTTATGCTTTGAGCCGACAACGTTAATTGAAATAGCTGTATAAAATAACTTCAATATAGCACAACCTCATAAAAGATAACACAATTTTCTACACCACTATCTGTTTATTTCAATGATGTTTTTGCTCACTTTAAGGTTATTAGCCCCTCAGCCAATGCAATAGTAATGCTCAGGTCAGAGGTTTTTGGTCTTTTAAGATGTAACCATTTCTTCATCTTTGTAGAGACATGAATAACATTGTTATCTTCATTGTCTTTTTGTACTTCCCCCTCGTACCAGCCTGGTTTGAACTTGATTCCTTTAAGGTCATTTTCACTCCAAAGCACATGAATCCTGGCTCCTACTTGTGTCATAAGGTCTCGCTCTTCTGCCACCCAGCTTTCTTCCGATGCCTTTAGTTTTTGTTTTTCCCGAGTTGACTTTATACTTGGGTTTGCTTCTTCCCCGCTCTCCTGGTATTTCCTCCTTTTGAAGGGGGTAATGACATTTCTTAATGAGTTTTACACTGTAACATTTTCCAATTTTGTCAACTGCAGCATTTTCAAGCTTTAGCAAACCTTGTTTTAGTCAATCTACGGTGCCTTGCACTTCACGCATGTCATCGTGAACAACTTTCTTGAGACCACACTAGTCTCTTGTTGAAAGAACAGCACCATCTGAACAAAGGTACGACTCTTAAGAATATACAGCTTAGCTTCCTTTTTCTGAGCTATTAGTAGCCTTTGAATGTCACTTAAAATTGAAATTCTTTTGACTAGTTCCATTTGTTCTCTACTAAATACAGTTGAATTTGGCAACCCTTTAGCCATTTGACTTGAATAATAAGTTAATCCTTTGTACTTAATGGACAATATCCATGGAATCTGAAAACTGCTCATGGAAAATGCACTGGCTGCTTATTCAACTGTGCTACTGACAATGGGACTTCAGAGAGGTTACCACTGTATATGCTGCAGGAGCCTGTCCAAGAACTTCCTCCTTCTGTTGCTTTTCCAATGTGTTCTACCTGTTTATGTTACTTTCCTGTTTCCAGCAATAATTAATGCCGGTAAAGAAGCCAACATTGCCAGACAGGTGATCAATAAAAACTGGTAGTTTAAGACAATTACGTGATTACAGCAAGAAAGTGTATATTGGCTGCAGTTATTTCCTAGTAAATGTGTAATGTTTTTGTTCAGGGGTTATGAACGTTATGCAAATATGTCCAAATTATGAATTTTGAAGATCAAAACCTTGCTAAGTTTGCATCAGAAATGATCATACACAACAGTTTTGTAAGGTAGCACAAGCACAGCAAAAAGTATCTTGGCTGCAGTTGTTCACTAGTGAAAGTATTGTTCTTGTTTAAGGGCCTACTAAAGTGTTTTTTGGGGTGCGTTGCTAAGGATGTAATGGTCAAGTAATTTGAGAGAATTTGGCATTATTTTGGTCAGTTTCAAACTTTTGTATACCCATGACCCTAAATATGACATCATTATGCCACACCCATGGTCACGTGACCAATAAAAGAAAACTCAAAATTTTCCTACGTGCTACACAATTTGTGTATTTAATCAGTGGTTTGATAATTTGTATTCATTTTTGTATCCTGCTACGCATGTGTTTCTTTTCATTTTCAAAAATGTTCTTTTTAAAGAGATAAACGATATTGAAATAACCATAACATTTTTAAACAAAATGTTTTGAAAAAACCAATGCTTAGCTATATTCTGTATTTTGGGGTGAACTGTGTCACATAAAAAAAAGAATCTCTTAGTTTTTACCACTAGGTTCCCAATATCTTTGTTGGTATGAAGTTACCTTCCTTCTTTCGCAGGTCCTTTTATAGCAGAAAATGGGAACACAAGATACTAAAAAGAACGAGCTGTCCCAA